>JARLTB010000224.1:2325000-2340000 GCA_030141615.1 Unio pictorum
ATTATTTTGAATCTTAGATAAATTCCAGGAGATTTGTGAATCTTATTGACAGTGCAGAACATTTTAAACGTATTGGAAAATTTAAGATTTTATGAATCCCAAGCCTTGTATATACGTGAAACTATATGATTAGTTTAGTGTGTACTATTTTTTGAAAATGAGGTTTCCTTAAGCTATATATCAGATATGTATATATATATATATATATATATATATATATATATATATATATATATATATATAACTGGTTTATTATCAATATGTGATATAATAGAGTGATTGAATCAAGTGTATATTGAGTGTGAGTGAGAATCATTGTATTTTTACATCATACATTTTTCTTTACTCTTTAAGTTAATACATTTTTATCTTTCACGCATTGTGTTTGAATTATTCATTTGATCCAATACCGACTCGATTACAATTATGTTATATAATTAGACTCAAGTTGTTGCATACATAGGTAATTTGAGTCAATATTAGAAAAGGGACTGCAAATGTTTAAGGAGAAATATAGGTATCATCATGTATCTGTTGATGTATCAAATATAATGAGAAAAATATAGAAAAATACATACATACATACATTCATGCATGCATGCATGTGTGCGTGCGTGCTTGCGTACGTGCGTGCGTGCGTAAGTGCGTGCATACATACATTACATGCATACAAATGTACATACATACATACATACATACATACATACATACATACATACATACATACATACATACATACATACATACATACATACATACATACATACATACATACATACATACATACATACATACATACAAAGACAACACTTACAAGTCCCATACGGTGCAATCTATCAGGACAGCTATTTCAACCCAGTAGGTAGATCTAACTTTGTTCCTTTTATCTGCGGATTGAATGTAATTGAGAATAAACTAACTTCGCATTGTTTCAGATTTTAAAAACATTTATTGGTAAAATGTATATATCTTATATAGGACACATTGAAATAATTATTTACATAATATTCTAAATGCAAAATGATTTTCTTAGGGTGGTTGTTCACATTCTCATTGCAAAGGTAATGCTAAGAAATATAAGGAATATACTACACTACAAATGAATTGTATTCTTTTATCTTTACCATGTTCATTCTGGGTTGTATTGTTGTATCTTTACCATGTTCATCCATGGTTAAATGTTATATCTTTACCATCCTCATCCTGGGCTCTATTGTTATATTTTTTACCATGTTCATTCTGGGTTTTATTGTTATATCGTTTCCATGTTTATCCTTGGCTGTAGTGCACTATCTTTACCATGTTTATTCATGGTTCAATGTTATATCTGTAGCATGTTCATTCTGGGTTTTATTGTTAAATATTTACCATGTTCATTCTGAGTTTTATTGTTAAATCTTTACCATGCTCATTCTGGGTTTTATTGTTATATCTTTACCATGTTCATCCATGGTTGAATGTTTTTTCTTTATAATGTTCATCCTGGTTCGTCTTACCATCCTCATAAGTGATAATATCATACCATCATCGTCGTTTGTTCACGTATAAATATTCTCATCATTACTGTTTTATCAACCAAGATATCTGGCTGTCAGTGTTCAGCTTGGAAGACGAACATGATTTTGTTACTGCTGACCATTCGGGAAAACAAAAGACTGATCTGCATTAAATACCGTAGTCAAGGGAGCAGACCTTTAATGTTGGTAATGTATCCTAACGTTTTCTTGATCTCACTTTCATTGCACTAATTTGGGGGGAAAATGTCAATAAACCGTAGTTAATGATCCGATGAAGTTAATAAGCTATGTATAATTGTTTCATCAGTGTATTAATCAAACTGTATTCTGCAGGACATTTATGTTGTGGAAAAAATTATCAAATGCACTTGCAAACTTCATATTCAAAATATAATAAAGCATTACTTTTGGCTGAAATATCTGTTCTGATACTTGATTGTTCATGTAGAATATATGGTGTGCCAAGAAGATCTGAAACATCGCCGTGTCTCAGTTTGATGTCAGTCTCCGCTGGTCTGAGAAATTAATTTCTGTCTCCCAGTCGTATGTTTCCATTCTGAATTAATTTGAAAAGTAATATATATTTATGTACGTATAATGAAAGCGTTGAAAATAAACTTTGGTCCCACTGTTCGTATTTAACACTCATCCTTAATCCCATCATTTAAACAGTGGTATGAAGAACGTGTCCTCAGTTTGTAAATATATATATATATATATATATATATATATATATATATATATATATATATATATATATATATATATATATATATATATATAGTATTGAACCTACCTCATGATCCAGTTGACTAGTTCTTGCGCCGATGCAGTCGCGATGTTTCATGATAGAGAAAGTCTTGCTCGGAAATTATATTTTCTAACTGTGCTAGAAAACCACAAACTCATACTTAGGCGTGTCAAACATTGCACGTGAGTAGATCTGAATGGGCACAAGAGTTCTGTTATGTAATTGACTATTGTAGCTGTGCTAGAAAACCACAAGCGCAACGGCAACTTCTTGGCCATACTGGATGATTTGAAGCCATTCCGCATGCAACCATAATGACCTGATGTTTGTCATAATATATAATTCCACATACGGAGACAATCATTCCAAACAAACAGAACGTTAACAACAAAGGTCTAAAGAGGTGGGCAACTTAAAAATGATAGACGACTTAGTTACTGGACCTTCTTTGAAAGAGAAAGACCTGCTACGAGATCAAGCCATCGGTGTCATACTTAGGCGTATCAAACATTGCACTTGCGTAGGATCTGGATGGGCACAAGAGTGCTGTCATGTAATTGGCGTATGTGTGTTCTATTAATGTCCGTTATCGAAATGCCTATTTCACAACAAAATCAAAATTGCCATGGTCTATTATTAATGTCAAACAAAGGATGACTTTATCTGTGTTATAGGTCCTGTTGTCTCTCTATTAATTATCAACTTTAATTGGACGGGAAAATACGGTCTGCAACTGGATGTGCTTGATGGTAATAGGTATTCAATGTCCTGCCGATGTTGATGATATCGTGAAGTTTGAACGTCACATCACAACTATCCCTGTTGAGTATTAATAAAGTTGGGAAAGGTGCTTTCAGTCATTGTCTGCAAATATGCTGAAAACAGGGAGTGAACAAATTACTTTATCAGGAGCAAGAACCTAACCCGTCCGGTACAAACGCAAGAAATGAATACGTATAATGCCTGTAAATACTGTCTTGACATATTGGACGTCCATCTCAAACACTACAGTGGCGTAAGTGAAAAGGCACTCAAATACCTTTATGAGAGCTAGGTGTGCCAAGCACCATCTAAGCATTCAAACCATAGTTTCCAAATGAGGTTGTAACAAATCGCCTATATCGATTCACCGTCTCTGAAGATGTCATGGAGAATAATGCAGTCTATGTGGATAAAGACAAAACAAAGAAAAGTTGTTGGTCAAGTCATTTTTTATGCTGCTATGAAGTCTCAAAGAAGCCGGTGTTATATAGTGAGGTGGACATTGTTTCCAGTTTAATACAGAACCTACATAATTACTGCGACAGCCGCCTGATTATAGACTATCATAACAGCCTCTATAATGACTATAACGCTATTTAGAACAATATTATAAAATACATAACGTGTCCCAGGTACAAGACAAATTTATGAGCAACCTTCAGCTTCTAAAACGCCCTCTGGATAAATTCACAAAACTGTCAGATGACGCTTTTCACACTACAAGGTAAACAGCAGTTGATGACCACGTTGACGTTATGCTTCCGATGCTTGACTCTGTGAGTACAAGGCGGCTTGGAATGTATCGCCATCCAGATGTGGTACTCAGTTATAGAAAAGAGGGATAGCAGCAAGACAGAGCCGTCTTAATTGGATTAGGCTGCGATAACTGTGCAGTCTGCCACGACTTCAGCCCATACAAATATATTCTGCTTGTTGGCGTGTTCTAGCGTTTCGAGATACATTTTGTGCTCGCTATGGTATAGGACGAGACAGCTTCTATAAGACGCCAGGAGTGAGTTGTGGAGCCGAACGCTCAAAGGTGCCGTTTTAAAGAAATTAAATAAAAAGACAGTACAACATGACAGGTAACTATAGGTTTGAAGCTGTACTCCTAGATTTCATTATGTAAATAAAAGTAGCTAAAACAATGTAAAATATATGGTGTGGCAAGATCTGAGCGAAGTTGGCAATTTTAAAAAACATGTTGTTGAGACCAGTATGTCGTCTTTTGTAGTTCATCTGTTAGGCTTGTATTAGACTTCACTTTTAAATGTGCCGGAATCTACAACTGCCTCAAATCGCTTGACACACACACACACACACACACTTACACACACACACACACGCAAACACAAGACACTAGCATAAAGGACATACATTTTAATATGTAAATATGGCTGCCCGTGTTGTAAAAGGGATGTAGACGTTATACTTGATATAGTAATAAAAAACTTACTAGGAATCTTTCATACTGTCCGTTGTTTCCTTTACCACACCTGACGATCATAGCTGCATTATTCTCCCTGTTTTGGTAGTACGCCAAATTCTGTTCAAATAAACATTTCTAAATTTAGCTTGGGAATTAAAGACTAAAACAGTTGGTGTTTAAACTACTCGATATTTAGGGAGAAAATTAATTACGTTCTTAGAGACCATGCGTGATCAAGAAAGCTATTTGTGTTGGAAAGTGAATAGTGTGGTAAATGGTTAGGTAGCGCTGCTTTTAACTGTTAATGTTTTTGGCTGGTTGATAGAGAGTATCTAAGATGGTAGAATGGATGATAAATAATAGTCATCATTATAATCTGTAGCCGTGTTTGATCATAGTATGTGGACAGTACTACTAAATTTATAATCATTGTGCACACAAACATATAGAATGATAAACAACTGTGCTATAATGATCTTTCGAACTTGACGAAGGACCCGTAAAACCGCCTTGATCTTGCATTTTATAAACATATTGATGTTCATAAAACATCAAATGAGTCGCCACTTGGATGATCGATGGAGATAGGGAGTTAAAATTGAATTTGATCGTGGGGGAAAAAGTAAACAGTAACAAGAAATATAAAAAACATATATAAGAAACTGCCCATACTATAATACTGTCCAAGACTTTATTGTAAAGGTACATCTGTTGTTTAATAGTTATCGAGCTAAGAAAATGTTAGCCATGGATTCACGCGAGCGTGGTTTGCTATACAAGATTTATGGCAGATTGACATAGCTGAGCCAATAATACATTCCTGTGGATGTTTTAACATTTCGAGATATGTTCTTATTCACACATGGTAGAGTATGCTGTTGTACATACAAATATGCAGTCACTTGCGTATATGTTGACCACAGGTGCAACAGAATAGTGCTGCTAGGGTTCAAAAAGCCAATATGTCTATCTCAACCAAATGTACAAACGTAAGGTGACGACTAACATGTCCCAAGGTTCTGAAGTGAGTCGAGGTATTTTAATGATTGTTACTTTATTGTTGATTCGTCGTGTTTAAACCAATACAGTACGATTTAAACATTCACTTCAACAACGATTAATCTGGCAGCAGTATACGTGGGAATCATTGAGAATCCCCGGTCTCTAGTGTAAAATACGTGGATTTACTTGTTCGTGCGAAATAACGTATAAATGAGTTAAACTCAGATACAATTCGGCAAAGACTGTCTCCAGTTTCCATTTAACCAACTCGGAAACAGTTTAGTTTAGTTTGTATGAATCGGGGGACATGGAAAGTGATTACTATAGCCTCATTGTGCTCTATATGTGCATTTACGATATCAGATCTGATTGAGATTCATGGATTATGAACGTGTTACTATTTAGCATCGGAAGCTAAGTTCTCGCAGAAAAAATTCTGAATGGATGTTCATCAAAGCAGAACGATTGGGCAAGCTATATTGTAAGTCATTCCATTGAGTACCAAACAACTACCCATATTTATGTGGAATCCGTGCAAATGTAGAGACTCCATCAGGGACAATCCATTGCATGGTATGCAACGAAAATATACTTCCTATGGTTGAACTATCACTTATGTTGCCGATGACACTCTGCATGCATTTTAAACTTGAGTTTGTTCGCTTTCTCTCTTGATCTTTTGTATGTATCCACCAGTTCCCACCATAGTCTATTACATTTAAGTTGTCAATCACACAAGTTGCTCGCGTATTCGTCATTACCATTGAACGAAATTCACTCAATTCGTTGTTCAGAAACACCAAAAATAATATAGTGGGTAATGTTTCGCCAATTACAGCGTAGAAACGTCGGTTGTGAAATGCACCAGCAACACGTCAGTATACGAGTTCAGTATCATTATATAATCTCGATAACCGTGTATCGATCGAGTCGCCGAACGCGCACATGAATAACTTTAACGGGTCCAATTTTAGGGCGCACCAACGTTAACAGGTTTCGTATACGGCAATGAGTCCGCTATCAATTATCTTATGTGACCTACTTGCAAGATTGGCAATCACCCTGTAATGTTCTCGTTGTGCGGTTTTGCCAACATGGTAGACTCATCTTTAGTACATGAGATGTTTCATTTTATTACCGTGCATTACATTGTTCATCTGCTTGAAGAAATCCTTTCAAAATTCATTATGGTGCCAAATATGTTTTCGTGTGAATGTAAGGCATCTATCTATCTATATATCTATCACTTAGTCTTGCCGACCGTTGGTGCACCACTGATGACCTTACAACCAGCTTCCTCCATTCCAATCTGTTCTCTGATAATCTTACTGTGTCACTCAACTTCAGTCCTGTCCACTCTGAGATGTTATACTCCCATCTTTTCCTCTGTCTTCCTCTCCTTCGCCCTCCCTGCACAGTATCTTGCATGATTATCTTAGCAAGTCCTGTTGATCGTGTGACATCTCCATACCATTTCATGTTGTGCTTCTTCACAATGGTCAATAGCTCTTCCTAGGGCCCAATGGCTTGCTTAATTATGTTTCCCACTTCCTCATTCGTGGCATGATCTCGATATGTAATGCCAAGCAACCTTCAAAAGCATCTCATTTCAACAGCTTGTATCCTCCTTTCGAGATTCGCTGTGAGGGTCCATGATTCACAGGCATATAGGAATACAGATGCAACAAAGGAGCGCATCAGTCTGAATTTTGAGCTGACTGAGGCGTTTCTATCTTTACAAACTGTCTTCAGCCTTGCCATTGCTGTTATTGTCAGCGCAATCCTGGACAATATTTCTGGTTTCGATCCCTCGTCTACCACAATGGCTCCTAAGTACTTGAATCTATTAACTGTTTCCAGTTTTTGGTCACTAATCATGGTGTCAGTGCTGATGCCACTGATGTTGTTGGTCATCAATTTGGTCTTCTCTGCACTGATTTCCATACCAAAAGCAGTAGCTGTCCTGTCCAGTTGTTCCACCAACTGAGCTAGCTCCTCCTCATTTCCTGCAAGGGCATCGATGTCATCAGCAAAGCGCAGATTCGTTATTATTCTGCCTCCAATACTGACAGTTCCTTCATGGTCTTCCAGTTCGTCTGTCATGATTCTTTCAAGGAAGATGTTGAAGAGAATAGGTGAAAGCAAGCAGCCCTGTCTGACTCCCACAGTTTCTTAAACCAATCTCATATTTGACCATTGAAGCATATTGCGCTTGTGGCCTTTCTGTAAAGGCTTTCTATGACTTTGATCAGGTTAGCATTGATGTTGTACAGCTTCATGGTGGATAAAAGGCCTGCATGCCATACACTGTCAGACGCCTTCTTAAAATCTATAAAGACATGATAAAGGTCTTGTTGATGCTGGAGATATTTCGTACATAGTATTCTCAGGTGTAAGAAATCACCCACACATATTGTCAAAACACGCTCTCACTCACGCAAATACACAACATCAGCCCTTGATACCTGAACTTGCGTTGCAAATTCTTAACTTGTTGGCTGCAATAAACTTCCTTTCATGGACTCTGTTCTTTTGATCAACGATTACACAGTGTACGATGACATTTCTTATAGATCCGATAATTGTTCGGAAGCCAATGATTCATCATTGTGAGTGTGGTCAGACTAGTCTATGTATATAATTTCAGCTTCAAAGAATTTTCTATTGTCGCTGGTGCTTTTATACTCATTTGTATCTCTGAACGTCTGTATCCGAGTGAGATATCCATCTAACATAATATACAGGCTTCAGTTGCATCATCGTATATTCATACTGGTTGTTCAGATGAAGATAAATAATGCATACCGCCGAAAAGTCAGGTTGATACCCATCCTTGATTAGGCGATTGACGCGAGTAGAACGTGGACTCAATAAGGGATTCCACCGCGAATAACTCGTGTTGATCTATACAAGTGAATGGAGTCCACTAAATTGTTTTCTTTGACAACATCGTTGACTGCGATGAGAAGTAATGCACTTGGTCTTGCTTGTAGATGCACAAGTCAGAATAACGACAGTTTTGAGAACATCGGCGATCAGCAGCACATCCATAACCACATAGAAATCGTCATATACCCCATATGTTCGACAAGATAGCACTACGATACATTATTTGCAATCACATAATCATCGGCAAGAAGAACTTCTACAGCCATCTATTAATAAAAGCATCAATCAATACAAACTGACTTTCATAAACCTTTTCCTAGCCGTTCAAGTTATTGTAAGGATATATTGTTTTACACGTAAGTGAGACAAAGGTTTCCAATTCATCATGGAAACGATCAACGTGTACTGACGCGAAATTGTAAGTTTACACCGATTAGATCACAAAAAATGCCGCATGACACTAAATTGCAAGTGTAGCCTAGACGAAATACCTTTTCTCTTTGTGTTGGGAATATAGTTCAATAATAATTATGATTTTGTTTGACTCTTTCATGATTCTGTTGTCATTTGTCTTTATCATTGTCATTTTTTTCCTCATCTTGGTGTATTTGTAAACATTCTTTCTGCTGACGTAGCTGGTGGATAATACCATCTCTAAACGAATGGCGAAGGCATTTGTTTAAATGTGGTGATCATAGAATTCCTCGTTGGTGTTCAAAGTATATTTGATACCATAGCGGTACGTTTAACTGAATATGCCGAACGTGTTTCTATCTACAAGAAGGAAATAATGGCCAGGATAGAAAATAAAAGGAAAACTATATATCTGTACAGCAGAACCGTTGCACAGATCTAAACTCCCTAGTATCATTGTGCATTATAAAATAAACTATATTGTCATCGATTCTGCAGTTTTCAGAGAGGTGACACACATATTTCAACCGTTTTGGCATACAAACTAGAAACCTAATACGAAGAGTTGTTTTTCGTGTTTTGCGAGGACCATGAAATCTCTGAGATAGATGGTTAAGTAAACACGCGTACTGTTAATCAGGACAATTTGTGATCGGACCCATATGTAACAAACTGGATAGGAGATATTGTTTGGAGCTGCCTGATAAATATAACCATTTAAGAATACGTACGTTTAAAGATAAATTTGTATATCTTTCATTAGTTTGATATGTTCCAATATTATCTAGGATATTGTGGAAAACGCATCCTCGATCTAACCTTTATGATGATACGGGTTCGCTTCCCAATTTTAATTGTAAATGATCTGAGTGCAACAAAGAATACAAAACGATCAGAGTAAATATTTAGTCCATAAATTCCACAAAATATGAAGGTGCCAAGTTCCATCCACGCAACTGGCTTACAAGAGAAGAATTGACTATGAAGAAAGAAGTGTTCTCAACCATAAATCTCAGCCGAGCAAAATCAGGTGACATTCGATAAACTGCAATAGCTTTTCCGACAAAAGGAATAAGAGATCAAAGTAGTCGTAACAATGAAAATGCAGGTCTTATTCACTGAACGTTGGTTGCGCTGAAAAAAAAGCTCTAAATACACCATGCCCATCTTGTACATAGCTCAGCCAAAATAAATGAATTATTTTATTTTATGTGCATATTATCGGCATATTTGTTTCTTCTCTACAAACTACGGAAGACAAAAGCTCTGTTTATATTATAAGCTCGCTGCATTAATATCTAAATATGGTCATGTATGTGAATTATCTTCATTCCATGTCTTAGGGCAATTAATAGGAATGGTTCTATCGAGCTGTGTGAGAACATTCACTTTGCAATAAATCTGAAAACCACATTTAGAAGATCAATGAAAACAATCACGGACCTCATACACTGACTACGCAAGTTAAAGATGCAAATCAAGCATTACAATTTAGGTGAAAAAGCGAAATAATAATTGCGTAAAGTCCGAATCATGCGAGAAGAAAATGGAAAGCTTTCCAATAGATTTTGCATTAAGCTGCATCGTTTCGTTAATTACACTATGACCAACTAAGTTTCAGTACTCCAAAACCTCCAATAATTCCATAATTCCAACACCGACATATGATGAATTCTTCCAATAACACAATTGTTTGTGCTTATGAATGTGCGTTTGTTTTGCTTTAATCGTCAGCACATACCAAAAGCAATGGCTAGTATACGATTCCCTACTGTAATCTTCATCGTGTTTTTAAATTCTCACTAAGATGTTGTATTTCAACATTGTATAGAATATCGTCTGTAACATTCGTCAAACATGTAGGTCTACCACATGTTGCAATATCACTGTGCAATGGACAAGAGGTCACCAACATCTCAATAAAAAAAAACATTGCTGTGCACATTACCACCAAATTATGCCAAATTAAAATATAAACTCGAATACACATTTATATTTGTTCTGCTCACTGTGCGATCATAACTTACTCTAACACGTGTTTTAAACGATGATGAAAGTTCATAATACTTTAGTCACGGTAATATCTGAGAAATATCGATCTCGGGCATACAAATCCACTGTGTAGTCGTGACACTCATGGCCTATAGTCTTCCATGTTACTTTATTTATACGTTTGCTGACGTCTTGTGTAATACTATACTTTACGGAAGGTTGCAGTGCAGTTGTTATTGTCTCGAAAGTTATTACATGGAGTTACCATGCACTATATGATCTTGGAGTAGCTGGTACGCATGATTTCAATTCTCCTGAATGTTTAGGTTTCTAATTCCTCCCTTATAAATGCTAATGGTGTTTGATTTCTTTAACCGAGATTAGGATCAACGGAGACGTGATCTTGCGTTCAACAAGCGCAATCTAAGCAATGTAATTTGTCTGGTGCATCCTAAGTGCATTATACAGATAAGCATCGTCATTCATCCAGGAGATAGCAGATGACGTTCTGCCAAAAGCCGATCCAATGTAATGTTCAAACCGAAAAAGGAATCATTTATTACAAAGCTATTCAGTAGTTTCATAGTTTCTTTTTCTGTGGTTAAATACTCTTGAAACAATGTTGTTATATCTTACGTGCACTTATACATAATCTAAGTTTCCGACTATGCGAATTTGATTAATAATCACCACGTATGGCGAATTCCCATTGAAAGTGTATGCAAGTCTTGATTATCACGTTGCATTAGTATTCAATTACATATATTTTAATTGAATCTCAAAGTGATTTAGTAAGTGGTCGGTTCACATTTCGCCATTTATATGTCTAAGTTATTGTTTAAATTGGAAAACGTATGAAAATATTTCTACTCATCTGCTTAATATTTCAAATGTAATTTGTTTAGTATATTTTGTGTATTAGTGTTAAATGGATTGTCTTTGGGTTTTATTTTCATAAATCCTGTTTTAAAATGTATTTAATGTATACAGTGCAGTTTTGAAGTTTTAAAACTTTGTTCCCAATTTACTTGTGTAAGTGTTCAAACGCTTTACAATTTCTGATAAGCTCTTCTGTGGTATTTAGTTTTGTTTTATTTTTAGAAATGTTCATCTCTGTATGAATCTTCAGGGAAACCACTTATTTGTACAAAATATTGTATTCATGAAACCCTGCATGATCAATGTGAATTGATAATCTTAGTTATTTACATATTTTGCTTTTGCTTGCTGCTGATGCTGAAGTGGAACTAAGTGTTAACAATGCTAATATTCGTATCGTTACCTTCAAGAATGTATGGTTTATTTTACCATATCCTTATGTAACTAAATACCTTTTGAAGTGCACAAGCTGTTCGGCGCTTTAGTTTAAGCAAAGTTGACACAGATGAATTCTTTATTTACCGTCTACCTTTCTGTACGTTCTTCATATCTTTATTAAATATATAAAGCAATCATTCAATCAATGATGTGCCTTTTTGATATGTTTGTCCCCAAGAAAACAAAATAATTAGTAGTATTTACTTTAAAAATGTTAACAAACTCAGAACGGCATATATTTAACAAATGTATTTATACAGTTAAGGTTGGACACTTAATACATTTTGAAACGTTTTAGATTAATGCATCACAAGGGTTGCATTACGTTGAAAACGTACCTCATTTTCCAATAATGGTATTCGCTCGAGAAGGGATCGACCGTTCTGTAATGTATGCACATCATATATGTCAGAGTTTAGATTAATTCCATGACTTTTCTTTAAGTTTAAGGTCCGAAGATGCGACTTGTAACTGAGGCGAAAGGTCAAGTCATCAAGGAGATCCAAGTCACAGCGTGTTCGTTTGTTTGTCTCGAAACTTGTGGTCATATCTTTAACCCAGACAATTTTAGAATCGGCCAATGCTAATAAAACGGAGACAGAATAAAGAGAATGAAACGAAAGAGTGATTATAAACATGAAAAGTTCAATGTTATGTAAATTAAAATTTTTCAGCAAACTGAAATATTAAGGCATGTTTCTAATATTGTATACTTTTGCTATGCTATATTGCCACTACTACTACTACTACTAATACTACTACTACTACTACTGCTACTACTACTACTACTACTACTACTACTACTACTACTAGTAGTAGTTAAACAATATGTGATACATGCAAAACGTTTGCAAGTAGCATTCCGTGATTCATAACAAGATATATTGGATGTCATGTATATCATGAGCCGTAAAATGCCAGTAATTACAAAACAATAACAAAATATATCAATATTTCACTTAAGAACCGTTCCTAATCTCTTTTAGTTTGAAATGGATAATTGCCATTCAGTTCGTCAACCTACCCATAGACTCGATTATTCATTAAGGAAATCCTCAGTTTTATTCCCATGTGTATTTCGTTTGAATTAAATTATTGATTTTAGCAATGTTTCATTCAGGATATGGCCCTTGTCATACTACTAAAACTGCCCTTCTGAGAGTAATTAGCGACTTTCGCTTCTCTTTGGATAGTGAAGCAGTAAGCGGGAGGTTTTCTATGACGTTTAGGGCATAGATAGTCACGTGGTTCTTTCTGGAGTACACCAAACGCTCCATCTGCTTGCTCTTGTCGAGTTGGAATCGCCTGCAGACAACTTCAGTGGTGCTATCACTTTCCTCTTCTAAGCCCACTATCATAGTTAACTTGCAATACCAGATATAATTATTCGGAATTTCATTCACAAAACTTGAAATGACTTTGAAATTTTCACTTTGTAATTGAAAACATAAATACTGTTTTTAAAATTGTCTTCTACGCTTCTAACGGTTACTGTGTTTAACACCAAAGATTTGTAACAGAAAAATGGGGATCTTACTTTCTTTAAAGTATCTCAGAGATCTTAAAAAGTTATTCAAAATTGAAGTTTAATTTCTGGGGCAATATTCATTCCAGCTTGTAAACATTTAACGGAACATAGTTGTAAAATTACTAGTGAAATCAGTTAGATTTGCCGTATATCTTGAGCTGACATACAATATAAAACTCTAGGTCTTATATATATATATATATATATATATATATATATATATATATATATATATATATATATATATATATATATATATATATATATATATATATATATATATATATATATATATATAAGAATATGTTTGTACGAATTAAGGATATAGATACAAAGCACAACACATACCTGGCCGAAAGTATGTCAAGATGCAGATGACAAGATGTAATACTTCTTCCTTCATTGTTAACTATCTGGAAACACTAATATCCACAGCCAGTAAATGCAAGATAATATATGACATTTGTAGGGGTCAAATTATGTTGGTTAACATTAGTTTGGTCCATTCATATAAAGGATCTGAATTCAGTCTATTGGTCAATCTGACACAATCATATTGAGCAATACTATTATTCAATAATATGTACATTTATTCCAACATTTTCCACCAGTGCTATACGAATAAGGCATCCAACAGCTATTCAATGTTGTTGTTTTAGCTGGGCTGATGAATTGAATAAAAAAAGCCCACCGAGATCTCGCTAAACCAGACTACTGTTTACGGACACAATATAGCCCCATCTAATTCCATAGATGAACTTGGTTAATGCTGGCTAAGCTGATATGTAAAAGGTTTATTTATTTTAGTTGTCTGTGTCGTGCCATTTATTTGGTCAGGTGTATCTTTCATATCTCGGTGTCACTGACGAACGTATATATATATATATTTGTTACAAGGCGATAAGAATATAGAAAATATCACTTTCATCGAAATAAGTGTCTGAGTTGCACTGAGTCAATCAAAGAAGTTCGGAACTATACTCATGTGATGATTCAATATATCTTTGTAAATTGTTACATCGTCTATGTTCATATCATATTACATATTCAAAATATCACCATGCGACAAATGATTCATATCAAACTGCATCACGTTTATTGATTATGTTCATCTGGATTTGCAAGTTTTGCCATTTAGTTTGGCTCTTTATTACGGTTGTATGTCCCAGCTTCTTTTCTGAAGATCTTATTTAATGAAGTATTATACATGTATATTGATGGCATTGTATTAATCTACTGATGGCATTGAAAATGATTCAATATTATTCACACTGTTAACGTTTGATGTTTTCGGCGAACTTGCATAAGGTATTACCTGGAAGAAGCAAACCTAATACATGCTAAACTCCATATACTTTTAATTGGTTAACTAACATCATTATTGAACAAACAAAATATT
>JARLTB010000224.1:2345000-2365000 GCA_030141615.1 Unio pictorum
ATCTTTCAAACAAAATGGATTGCAACGTCGTTGTCACTCACCCTCTCTGCTGCTATGGGTTACGGTGATTTCAACCGAATATTTTATCAAGTCCTTAGGACGAAAATTACTACGACTTTACAAACAGACTAATCGCTAACACCTCGTCTTGTAAATCAATCAGATTATTAGACTGGTCAGTGAGTTTGAAATTAATTCTGGTTAATGAATTATTATGACATCGCATATAGACTGGATTCACCGGGGACTCGATTATTAAAAATCCTGGAGGGGCTGTTGGTGCAAATGAATACAAAATATATCCCTGCTGAGCTTGATTTGATCGTTCGAGATTAATTTGATAGCTTCCTTCGATAACATCACATACTAAATTGATTGCTATCACCGATGAAATATTCACATTGAACGGAGCAATATGCCTGCCGCCACCATCTGGGTCATTATTGTGTGTCAGGATAGCTGATGGTGTTTTTTTCCACGCGTCATGGATTTTTTTGAAACCTTCATCGATGGCATCATTGAGAGATTTTTGTAATTCTAAGAGATTATATCCTGGTAGATTGAATTCGGATATATTTTCTACGCTTATATGATATTTTGTCGTAAATTCTATTTTCGTGTTAGGGTGTCTGGCAAGGGCTACCTCTCCTATAATTAGTGAATGAAATATATAAATGTCACTGAGGATTCTGTTACATGTTTCTATGACGCTGATAAATTCATCTCGGGTGAGAGAGCCGGATTTAAGGGATATTAACAACAACGAAATATCGTTATTCATTGCCGTGAAGTTTTCAGTGATTTTATCCTGTCGAGTTATGTAGTATTTCTCCCCTCCCTTATCTATCTTTTCAGTGAAAAAATTTAATTTGTCATAATCGCTATAGCTTTTTACTGGATTGTCAAGTTTTGTCCTGTCGGTGATATAATCAGTTTTTTGTGGTTCTGATAATTTAACGGTTTTTTCCCGGGGTGGTAATTCAGGCCAACCTAGTACGGTTCTAATAGAACTCTGATATATATCTACGACATATCCTTCTGTGCTTATTTCAATGGCAGATGATAGCGTCGGCACATGAACTGTTATAGCTATTTTTGATTCTTTTCCAGTAATCGATTTTATTCTACGCGCGAATTCATTATTGATTTGTTCGATTTGGTATGATCCGGTTGGTATCGAAACGACGTTCCAGTCTGGGGTACCGTCTGGTTTATTCTTACTTGCAAATACCAGGGAATTATTCGGTTGTTGACCACCAAATGATTTTGACCTAATATTTGGCCAGCTATGATACACTCGTAATTTTGCTAGCGCTATCTCCTTCACTGGGACCGGAGAGGGGAAATTCACACTGAATTCTGGATTCGTTGAGGTTATTGAGATCATGCTGGTTAGTACTGGGTTCGTGTTCTCCACTATTTGTTGAAGTAATTCCATCTGTGTTGTCATCGTTGCTATACTCATGATGTATTTCTAATTTTGATACTGCGGAATCATAGACACGTATCATCACTGAGAACTCACTATCTGATATCGTTGAGGTTATTGAGATCATTCTGTTTTTTTTCCAATTCCATCGGTGTTGTCATTGTTATTATACTCATGTTTTTGTATTTCTAATTTTGACATCGCAGAATTATATATATCTACCATCGCTGAAAACTCACTCTCTGATATAATTGTATCATCGAGAGATGACGATATCAATGAGGATAATTGCGAGCATGCAGTGGACACAACATGAAATTGAATTATGTAGTCTTGTAATTTTCGTTGGCTGCATGATGATATTTTTTTTGTGATTATTGAAATAATTCCAGCGATTGTTGTTGCCGAAGAAATGCAAATCGGAACAGCTATCGGAGCCATCATTGTCACTGAAGACAGTATAATACCAGCTCCGGTGATTACACCACTCACTGAATACACGGTAACATCAATTGCGGTAATTCTCCTGCGATATGTTTTTATTTTCATTGCATACTCCTCAGACAGGGTTTTGAGTCTAGTTTGAAATTCTCTGACCTGATCATAACGATATTGCGATGATGAAATCATTTTTTATTTTAACAACGCTAGCGTTTTCAATTACGATTTACTTAAATCCGCTACGAATTCCACATACCACGTTGTTGAGACCCTAACCAAATTGTTATCAGTATCTGTGATCGTGAACTTTTCAGTTGTATTCTTGTCGATGATCGTTGAAATCGTATTATTGACCCCAGATGAACTGGACGATGAAATATTAAATTGAGTCAATGGTGTCACTAGTGTTAATCGATAAATACCCTTAACGGTTGCAGTGATATATAATGTGTTGTTTGTAGGTGTCCACGCAAATGATCCGTGTTGGATTGTATATACTATGTTGTTGGTTTTCCCATGAGGGATTTTTGTTTTTTCAATGACTGTTATCATCCTCGAAAGATCACCTTTGATGCTTTCGATGAAGGATTTCGTCTCATCGATGGATTTTTTAATATCAGGGAGTTTTAGTTCAATTTTATCTAACGGGGTTCCAATAAATTTATCAATGGCGTCGGTTGTTGTTTTTGTCGCTTCGTTGATAACCTTTTGATCATCAACAAACGTTTTAATTTCAGCGATAGATGGTGTAACTACAATTGGGGATCCAAAGAACTTTTGAACGACATTTCTACAGAAACTATTGTAGTTTTTTAAATGATCGTCAAATTCTTTATTGTATTCAGTGAATTTATCTGTAATAGTCGAGAAGAGTACACCTGGTTTGAGTTTACCTTGATCGGAAAATGACGCAACGGTGTTCTCGATTGCGTTTCGTTGTCGTGTTAAAATATCATCCAACGACACATCACTGGTTTTCAATTTACCCTGTTTGTCCTGAAATACAACTATTTCATTCGGGTCAACACTTGTTAAATTTAACGTCTCAGCTATTTCATCTTTGATTTTTTTTTTAATATCACCCGTTGCAGTGTCATCGGGTTTGGGTTTCAAAGATCTCCCCCAAATATCAATCATGTTATTGTAAAACTCTTTCTCTCTCTAAAAAGCGATTGCTGGTGTAGTCATTTACGACAATGTGTGGTGGTTTTCTAGATGCTGAAATAGCATCAAGGACATTTAATACTTCACTGCCGCATATTGGTGGGTCATTGATTTGTTGTGTTGGTAGCGTAGAATACCAAGTCTTCATTGGAAGGGTTTTTATATAACGCAAAAACTCCTTTGGCGGGGCTAATCCATATGAATCAAAATAGACAATCCCACGTGGATCAATAGCGTATGCAACCCAGTGAGTTCCAGGTCCGGTGCTGTTATCGAGATTAATAATACCTGTTTCAGTGTTGTTTGGTTGATGTGGTAATTGATCTTTCATAAAAACACCTCTGAAATTTTTAATCGCTAGGTTTTTAGCAGCATCCATTAAATCAAAATTGGACATGGGCACCATAGGTTCCTCAATTAATAAACCGTTCCTGGTAGTCTCAGGCCTGATCCGTGAACGGATCTCCCGCTGTACCATGAATACGGGGTTCCTGGTAGTCTCAGACCTTTTCCGCTGTACCATGAATACGGGGTTCCTGGTAGTCTTAGACCCTTTCCCCTTTTTTATAACCCTGTCCAGTTGCTTTTTTCAACGCCATTCCTGCCGCGGTACCAACAGCCCCTAACGCTGCCGCTTTAGCCACCGCTGGGGCTGCTGCTGCAATCAATGCTGGTATTGCAGCTAACAATGGAAATATACCACCTGTTTTTATCATATTTTTGATAGCAGCCGCAGAGAGAGTGATCTGAACGCCTTTTTTATCCTTGAAAGCATCATTGAAATGTTTTACTTGACGAGTTGTCAGTGACAATTTATTTGCCCCGCCATTCATTTGATTAGGTTTCAGCGTTATTGTGGTTCCACATTGTTTAGCGGATTTTGATTGCAATTTTTTTAACTGACCAGGTGTCAATGACACATTGATATTACTATACGACATTATACAAATACAGATTGATCTAATTGCTATCAAAGATTTTCTACAGGCGCATCTACCACTCTCATTCTTCCACCAACACCTTCGAGTAGCATTGATTTGTCGCTGAGAATGACAGCAACCGCTCTATAATTCGGGATAAGGATAGGAGGTACCCCACCAACTGGTGGACCAGTCGGACGGGTTACACGGGCTCTAAAGTGTATATCAACGACAGATTGTCTTGTTAAATCAAGATGTTCCAGTGAGAAGTAATAAATCGGATAGAGGCTTTTAAAATCCAATTGTGATATTTGCAAACCAGTATCCACATTTTGATCACGTGACATATATGACAACAGGTTATGATACACGCGTGCAATATGATTCTGACCGTAATCAAGTTGTATATCCTCGGATGGTTCCTGTTGGCCGTTTATTCTCAGCGAGACTTCATTAACACCTAACTGATCAAATATCATATGACTTCGTTGTTGATTACCAACTCGCGCAGCATTCTGTAACGCAATAAATATATGACGTGGAGCTGAAACACCTTGTTTTGATGCCAGGTGCCATGTGAATGTACCATCAACATTGTCCTGTTTGATATCCGTAGTCACTGATAACCAACTCAATAACGATTTTCCTCCTTGGTCCATAAATGATAACAATTTTTCTTCTGCGGTAATTGATGGAGTTAACACTGGCATCCACAATGCTAGTTTTGTTAAAATGACTTTACCGGCTGCAACTGCAGCATCACGCCAGATTGCATCATCATCAGTACCCTTTCGTACAAGCGCTACTGTGTGTTTAGCTCCATAAATAACTTTTCGGACGTTTCTACAGAATCCGAAAATATGATGCAGTGGAATCGCACATGAAAATCGTCGACGCTGCCCATGCAACGTTGCTACGCGTGTTGCAAATCCTAAATTGAGATTACCATTAACGCCTCCGAGAATATCAAACACAGCTCCGGGTCTAGTTCGACGTTCTGGATTAGCTGCTTCCTGTTGATCGGCTTCTGCATTATCTCTTGCTGTTAACACTTTAATGAATTGAAGGTGGTCAGCGTTATCAGAGGTATCCTTTGCAAACATCATAGACGGACCAGCCGATCTTGTATAATCATCAGAATATCTCGCTAACCCTATGATTGTTGTAGCCACATCAACTTCACGGTCAATGGATTCAATTTCTTTTCCATCAATGAGATATCTAGCGCTTTCAAATAACGCCATAATACCGTTATTAACAAAACCAACTCGGACATTTGCGTTATTGTCATATGGGGTATCAGCTGCAACATTTGTTACAAGTTCTCCTTCGATTTCGATAAATGCCTCACACGGTAGAAAATATTTACTGGTATCATGAACTTGAAGTTCAATTCGCGATCGGAGATCTGGTTGTACTGCGTGATAAGAATAAAATTGAAAATCGCGTACAGAATCATCTTTACGCACTGGGGCATCCATATCAAATGCTGGATCAGGTGACCTTTTGAACATTTTATTCTATTTATCAGAGTCTAAATCGGATTTTCCATTTCATCGTGAAAAACGCTAGCGTTTTCTACGTGGTTTTTTAAAGCCACTTCCTGCTATCATGTTTGCTATCATGTTATTTTGGTCCCCTTGATTTATCAAGGGAGTCACCAATGACGCTAATTTTTCATCTACTGCGTTATTTATAATTTTACTAACACCTGCAGGCATTTCCGCTGTAGATGGCAATGGTTTCTTTTTTCGTCTCACTAATGATGTTAATTTATTCTTCGCAGTTGAAAACGCTTTCCCGGCAAGATCTCCAACAGTACTAATACCCTTATCACGAATAACATCAATGGCCTTCATTCCTAATTGTTTAGCTAACGGCATCACTTTTGGGGCCATTCTTGTAAATAAACCTGCAATGGTATTACCTAAACCATCTCCATAGTATGCTCTATAAACTGGCACCCGTGAATTTACCACATAGACGGAGGTTGGTTTATCATGATTGTAGTGTATAATCATCTTGTTATAAAACTAGTAGTTTTTTAATTAGTGATCAATCGCTGTAATAACCATGGGCATCCTTGTGATTTTCAACTAACTCAGCAATGAATTCTCGATATACATTAATGTCCATGATACCACCGGCAAATAATCGTCTACAGATATCAGCTGCTTCATTAATTATTTCCGGAGAGTTATTTCCGGCTCGTTTTCCTCCGATGAGAACTTCTAACCGTGATATATCACTGAGAATGTTACCAGGACAAGTAACGCTAGTGTTTTCAACTATGCCGCTGCCTAAATACTCATCTCCAGTTGACTCCTCTTTACCAAAAAATCCAGTTGGATACTCTTTATTTAATCTACTCAATACTTTGTCTTTAAAACTCTCAAAATTATTGCGGTTACTTTCTGTGATTCTAAATCTACCACGGTTTGCCAAGTATACTTTTTTTATCCAATTCTCGTCGTTTTTTATATACTCTTTATACCCTTTGTTTACAGCTATTTCTCTTTTATCGAGTGAAAAATTCCGCGCGGTAAAGTTAATTAAATCATTGTAATCTTTAAAACTTTTAATTATGCTGTATGCATAGTATGTAAATATACTTTGCGGTGAATGCATTTTTTCTATAGTAATGTCTTCTTCCTCTTCTTGTTTTCTTGCAATATCACCTAGTTCTTCTAGTACTTGCTCTTTTTTTTGTTGTTGCCGTGAAGTAGCTACTATATCCACTGGAAGTGTTTCTAAAGACTTTTTTGTTTGTTTAGTTCTTTTTGCTATTTTTTCTAACACAGGGAGAAAAGTCTCTCCTTGCTCAGAGATTGTTGACACTATCTGTTTCGTTGTTGTAGTTATTGGTTTAAACAACTCTTCAGATCCCGCAGCAAAGTCAGTCTGAAGACTCTGTCGTTCTTGCAGTTTATTCCTGACAGAGTCGCGAATTGGTATAAATTTCTTAATTGCATCTAGTCGCTCACGAGCCAATCGGGTCGTTAATGCTTCATTGACCATTATTTGAAATCAGAAACCATTTTTCAATTGCAAAACAATTTTTCCCATCGATGATTCCTTCCCTTAACGGTCCAATATTTTATTCAGTGTGAAATATTTTTATTGCTGTGAAAAATTTTTATTTTTTATTGCTGTGAAATATTTTTATTTTTTATTCATTGATTTTGCCTGTTTTTGACAGTTTTGGTGCCATTTTGGTGGTTTTCAGTTGAGATTTTACAGTCAAGTAGTCGATTTTACATGGGATTTTCCATAAAGAAAAGCTGTTAAAACTCATTTTTGATGATTTTTAGCCATTTTTCATCAATTTTTGCCTGTTTTCAGTGATTTTTCATCGATTTTTGGTAAAAAAAACCTCGTAGGGTCAAGTAGTCGATTTTGCATTGGATTTTCCATAGAGAAAAGCTGTTAGGATTCTATTTTATTTTCGCAGTGTGAAATATTTTCACTGATTCAATCAAAAAATGCTAAAAAAATGAAAATCTCAAGGAGATTTTACTGTCTGACAAAATCTTTTGAGGGTCGGTCAATCAAAATAGTTCATTTTCTTGAATTAACGCTCGTAGGTTTCTAATTTTAGAATTAACTTCCTTTTTCAATTCATATTCGTTACCCAGTTCTTTTCGTATTCCTTCCACGATAGTATATAACGGAACAAACACACCTACTTCACTGGAAAATGCAAGAGAGTCTCGAATAGAATTCTGAATTTTTTTGATGAGTGCATATTTCTTTGGTAACATATACTTGTTAGTACTAACTCCGTATTCTATATCCGGAAAATCCGACTTGATTTGATCAGGATTTAACCCATCTGACAATCTAATATCCTGATTTTTCAATTTTGCAATTTCAACTATGATGCTATTCATATTTTCAGAATTCATATATGATAATACATATTTCTAATTCATTTTTCAAAAATAAAAGAGCCGTTAATATTTTCAAAATTCAGTCTGTATATATATATATATATATATATATATATATATATATATAACTATATTTTTCAGAATTCAGTCTATATATATAACTATATTTTTTAAAATTAATTCTGTATATATAAATATATTTTTAAAAATTAATTCTGTATATATAAATATCTTTTTTAAAATTAATTCTGTATATATAAATATATTTTTTAAAATTAATTCTGTATATATAAATATAAATGCAGACAAAAATAAATAACAACCATGATGAGCGGTTATCAGTCATTTGGCCCCCTTGATATAGGCCACTGTGTCTTTCATAGGGTTCTTTCTTTGAGTATTTCCATTTTTTTTTCTGAGATTTCTTCAATCTCGATTTGACCCTATGACCGTTTCTTTTGGCCGGTAATTCATTTTTGAACACCATACGGGGCTACCCAAATGTGACGGAGAGCTAATTACATCCATGGATGTTATTTATTTTAGGTCATTTATATTTACATTCACCGGAAACATATTCCCCTAAGAGTGAATCTAACTCGTCAAATAACGGGTTAGAATCACAAGAGGGTATGTTTACGTGAAATGACCTAGAGGTTACATATATACGACAACACATCTTTGGAACTCCTTGGTTGCCTTCACATCCAAGTAAGCCCAAGGAAACCCGAAACATACATCTCCGGAAGGGAGGCCTAACGTGGCAAACGCCATCTTAGACCGCCCAGAAGATATGCTTGGGGGTGACGTCACAACATATACTTAATTAACTTAATTAAGGACAGCACAAATACCGTATATATTTCCACTCGAGTGTTGTGGCAAATTGTAGGTATACATATACTTAATTAAGGACAGTACAATACCGTATATATCTCCACTCATATTGTAGGTATACATATACTTAATTAACTTAATTAAGGATGGATTATAATTCAATGATGATGTAATGATGATGGGACGGCACAAGACAGCACAAACATGAAACGACGGGGCGGATTTTCTACGGCCATCCGACCAATTAAAAGCAACCCATGAAATTAAACCCGGTTGCATGATTGAGAAAAGTCAACCACGCACACGTGTCAATGGCGTGGGTTATTTTTGACTGGTCGGATTGGCTTTCGAAATCCCCAGCTTTAAACCTTTCATTTAGTATATAAGGTGACTAATACAGCAGCGTCAATCCACAGAGTGTTATTTTATTTTCTTGAATTACTTGTTAATGGTGCTTCACAGTATTTAAATGAGACAGATTATTTGCATAAAGCACTAAAAAAAAGATTATAATTGTTTGAAAACATTTCTTTTCTTACAAAACAATGCCCAGCCGCTGAATCACAATAACCCATAAAACAAGTTAACACAATCTAAGGGAGATAACTCCCTTGGTTATATTTAAGGGTTATGAAAGAGTTATCTCCCTTAGTGTTATACACATACGAAAATCGAATTTTTTGTCCTGTCTCTTTTGAAATGGCCGATAGATAAATCCCCCTTGCAACCTTTTGTACCGAGGCTCTACAAATATTGAAATACTTGCCGGCTTCATATAATGATTGAAATATTTTTTCTGCGTTAGTTGTTGTATTAAAAGATTTCACAGGTCTCTTCCCAACCGTTTTGCAAGTGCCAGTCCTTCCTCGTTTCAAATTCTCACTCTGTGTAACAGCTTCTAAATTTGATAAGGAATTATTCTTTGGATTAGAATCCTTGTGATCAATAACAAGACCATCTTCGATCAATCCATTAAAACATTCAAATATGAAACGATGATTGAAATATTTCTTCTTTCCAGCGCTAAACATCAAATACCCTTGAATAGTCAGAAAACCGACCGGTTTCTTTAGCCTACGGTTTCTTACAACACCATCACTGGATGCTTCATAATTTGTAATCAAGGGATGTGGTCTGAATTCTTGGTTCATTTGTATACTAACTATTGTTTGTCTAATTCATTAATAACATCACTGGAGAATCTTTCAATGTAGTCTTGGGGGTTTCTTATGATTTTGTTGCTGACTTTGTCAGTGTCAGGGTCAGAATTTCTGATTGATTGTCCATTTTTTATTCGTTTGTCATAATAGCGTTTTAGTTCCCTGTATCGTTTGCCGCCACACCTAAGACATAATTGCGATTTTCCCCTGACCCCAACCCCACATCGAATACAGGGTAACGGACCAAGGCTTCCACGACGAAAGCTTTGCATATGATACCCACAGAATTCATTTCTGCATGATTTGTTACACGGTGTCACTGATCCAATCATGAGCCATTTGCAATGATTCATTATACTTAAATCTTTCATTTAAATGCTTGTTTTAATTATAGCATGGAGGAGTTCGAGAGATTATCGAAAATTAAGCCTTGGAAAAGTGTTCAATTCAATCTTGATAGAGTTTCTAATACACCAAAGAATAAAATTCTTGATAGAACCTTGATTAGTAAAATCAGAGACTGTTTTAATGAATTCAAGCGTGATGGGGCAGCTCATTGTTGGTCAACATTTCGAATTGATGGTGTTGTTGACGCTACCATGAATGATGAAAAAGCAGCAGTGATAATCTCAAATCTTGGGGAAGAAAGAAATTTTTTTCGAATAAAATTCCTTATCCGTGATAATGGAAAATGGATCATTAGGGACAAATACGAGCCTATTCTTAAGGACAAAAAAACTGTCACTGTGACTCAGGATTCAAAACCAGGAATTTTGACTGGAATTGACAAACCCTACTACGAAAGATCTTATCCTGTCACAGCAGTTGTTTACGGGATCTATCCGCTCAATGACAAACCTGATATTGCAAAACTAGCACCCATCAAATATTCGACAGGGCTCAATTGTGTAGCAACACGAATAATGGAACACTTCACAAATGCGTCCCGGGGAAATAAACTCACTGATCTAAGACGAAAAAAAATAACCGAATGGGAGTTCACGGTAAAAGAGCATGGGGCAACATTTCAGGATATAACTAAATTAGAAAAATCATTAAGATTTCCAATATCGGTAAGAACAATCACCGGAGAAGTATTATACGAATCGAAATATAAATCACAGGGAGCTCCAATTGAAATTATTGATCACAACGCACACGCGTGGTCATCTGCAGTAACAATATTTCCACGGGATAGAACCGTAAAATATCTCCCCCAAACCGAAGAGTTTTTTTCAGAGCAGAAATTATTTGATGCTATTTACCATTTGAGTAAAAACGATCCTGTGTCAATGTGGCTATTTCATAGTACTTCAGACGAAGAATGTAGATTTGATCAGTTTGTAAAGCCCAACGGAGAATTATATCGTACTGAAGAACTACATAATCAAATGAAACAACTAGCTAGTGAGTTTTCTGAGGACGGGGAGGAAATCGAAGATCAATTATTAGCAAACTGTTTTACAGTACCATCCATTGCAGCACATTTTGCTAGAAAGAAAAACGCGTGGAAACCAACACGAAGTGAGTTTTTATCAGATGTCAAATTATCCTGTCTTGAATACGGCCATGGAGGATTATGGAATACAAAATACACCGCTGATACCGTTATTTCAGTTGATATGATTGCGTGTTATCCAGGAAGTTTTCTTGGGTATGGAGAGTGTGAGAAATATTTCAAACGATTTGGACACCCTACACACGAAATGACCCGTGTTGCTATTAATGGACCACTGCCACATTTCGATTTAACCGGATTCGCTTGTGTAGTATCATTTGAAATGGCTGAAGGACTTCATCCGTGTAGTTATCTTTGGATTGGTAAACACATGTCTGAAAAACACTGGATGCCAATAGTGTTATTACGGTATATGCTTGATTGTAAGATGTTAAAATCATTAATTGTCAGTGAAGCAATTATATCCTATCGAGCACAGAAATCAGTCTGGTTACCACAACCTGATCTAGAAAAAATAATTAGCGAAGAGCGAAAACTGTTTCCAAATTTCAGTGAACAACAAATCATGGATTGGTCCCAACAGTTATATGAAATCAGAAACAATGAAGCAAAAGATCTTGGACGAAGAATAATCGGTAAATTTACCCAAGGTGGCAAAGATGATAATACGAGATATTCTTCACGATTGATTATAGACAACGCTGAATACGATTTTGTAATCACGGATTTAACGAATAAGGGCCTATATGTCAATCGTAAGGACGCATTTATGTCCAATGGAACCAAATTGGGTACAATTGTTACTTACACTGATGGATACAATCCGCAGTACACACATTTGAGAGCTTCTATGCTTGGTTATGCTTCTATTAATTTATTTTCAATGATCAATAGATTTATTACCACGCAGTTAGAGTTGCCACTGACTCATTTTACATAAATAGCAAAATGACTGATTTTAAGGCTACTGGCAACGAGAATTGGGGGTCATGGAGAATTAAGAAGGAAATGCTTCATGATTATATTCCATCAGCAGATGTTACCATTGAAAATAATTACTTAGAAAGCAATCAGTGTTCAGAATTTTCTAGTGCACCACCGATTTCTGATCCAATCTGTAGATATAAAACAGTTTATTTAAACGGTTGTGGTGGGTCAGGAAAAACAACCCGGGCAATTGAGTTATTTCGTAGAAACGCTAGCGTTTCAAAATCAAACATGATTGTACTAACACCAACACACAGACTTGCAAGAGAGATGATACAGAGAGGGGTAAATGCCTGTACCTATCATAGTTTTTTCCGATGGAAAGGAGATAAATGGACTCCTGAGCGCATGGGAGAGAAATTTATTCCTGAAATTATCATTTGGGATGAAATAGACACAGTGTCAGAAGATGTATTAAAAATATTTCTTGAGTGGTTGTTATTGAAAAATACAAAAATCGTCATGTGCGGTGATCACGGCCAACCACCACCATTTGTCGGTGCTTCCCCACATGAATGGCTAAAGGGTTTTGTAGACTATTATGAAGAAATTGATACCGATCATAGATCACTTGATAATGAATTAAAAGAATTGAAAAAACTAATTAGATTACAACCGGATAGAATCCAGTGTGAAATAGCCCGTGAAATAATTTCGGAAACTCCCATGAATGAGTTTTGGGAAGCTTGGAGACCAAATGATTTGATCATTGCAAGTAGAAAAATAGTCAGGAACACACTTCAGATGAAATTATTTGAATTGCATAAACAAAAATTTGCAACACTTCCAGTGCCCCTCTGTTATAGGCCATCGGATACACGAAAACAGAACATTGAAGTTGATATTCCAGGCCTGACAGAGTCAGGGAGTGAAAAGCAGATTCTGGTATTAAATGATATTGTGCTGGTTGATATCAATGTCGTTGAAGATGCATTGCGTGCTAATAAATCCCCATGGACGTTAGGTTATGCAGCAACAATACACTCTTCACAGGGATTGACTATATCAGATACAATTGTTTGGATGGTAGATAATCGCATAGAATGGTCGAATTTAGTCTATCTTGCAGTGTCTAGAGTACGAAAAATAAATCAACTTCGAAGAATTGTCCTGGATGATGAAATCATTGGTGATGATAATGACACCAGAATAGATGATATTATTGATAAAAAACTCTCCGGTTACAAACAACAAGACAAAAAAAAAACAACGAGAATTTGACATTGATGCTGAATTAATAATCACTTTGAAGCAACAACAGAATAATCACTGCGCAAGTTGCAATTGTATAATGCGTTGGCAGTATTCGGATAAAGATCCTCGCCAATTTACCGTTGACAGAAAAAATAATAGTCTCGGTCATGTCAGAAACAATGTGATGTTGACTTGTCTTGAGTGCAATAGACGCAACGGTGCTAGTTAAGCCCATGCGGTGGTAATTGAGTATCCTCAGGTATCACTTGTAATTGTTGTCTAGTAAATCCTCGTTGAGGGGCAGTTGAATCCAGTTTATAGATTGGAAGTCTACCCGTAGATCGTGTTATACTAGATATCTTATGTGCAGTAATACTCCAAATAGGATCAGTAGCCCTTTTTCTGCCCCCTTCAAGCTCTCCTGGTTCGTATAAATACCTCACAATGACATTACTACCAAGAATTGGTTGGGAAACGCTAGCGTTTCTAGAAACATCTTTTTGTGGTTTTTCAGGTATTGACTTCTTTTTAATCGCATTGATAGGTTTCAAATTAATTGTTCTAGTAATCTCGTTATTCAGTGCAGTAATCACAGCTGGTAACCTTTTAACCCATTCACGGGATCTTTTTTCTTGGATGAATTCTTTTGCGTATTGATATCCAAATAACCGTTCAGCAAGAGTCCGATTAAATCGTTCTACAATGGCCTGATCACGATGCAGTGCAGTATGCCCCCGTCTGATAGTGACATTGTGATCTTTCATTGTAGATAACACTACACCCTGAAATTCTTTGCCGGGATCAATTTGTAATAGATTTGGCCAGTGCAGAGGACCTCGTCGATAAATCCTTTCAAATGCAGAAGCTACTTCAGTGGCCGATTTTGTTTTTAACGGTTCTGCTTCCTTGTATCGACTTGCAATATCAACTACGGTTAATGCGTATTTGTAACCGTGGTCATGTGGCAAAAATAATAGATCAGCCTGATGAACTTCATTGGGTCCGGTTACATCAAAATGCGAGACATTAATTTGTTTAGGCGGTGGTAGATAAATTTGCCATAGTGCCTGTTTAGATAACCAATGAGCCGCAGTGGTTTTTTTCACTTTTGCAGCGCTAGCGAGTTTATGGATTGCTGCCTTGCCTCTCCAGTATCCTCTTGGGGAATAATAAATAGATTCCATGTTGTTATTAATTACCAGCACCTAACATCAATTTACTTTTCATAGCCGATTTTATCAAAAAGGAAGCCAATTTTTCTTTGAAAGATTTATCAGGAATAGCATTTAACGCATGAATTAATTTCACATCTGCTAGATGCCTGTGTTGCAAATTACTGCTTTTATAAGCCACATCATGAAGGTGACAGGCTTTATCAATGGCGTTTATTGGTTCTTCACCGGGGTTGGGTTGATTTTGATTATTGAGTCTGATATCAAGTCTTGTTCCCGGTCCACAGTAACTATACCCTGGAAGGTGTTTTTCTCCGGGGTATTTTGCCCATGGGGTTCCAGGGAGTTTTGCTAACTTGGCAGCGATATCACCTCCTCGTTTTTTTTTAAAGGTTCCTTGGGTTCCTTGGGTTTAGAAACAAATCTAAATTTCTTTGTACTACATTGTACGCATTTACCAAAAAGCGCTGATCGGTTATTTTTTGTTGTAATCGTCGTCAAGTCATCTGTGCCAGTACGTTTTTTACACTTCACACAATATAGATCCATAATTTATATATAACGGCATGAATATAATTGATTATTCAGCTACCCGACGACGGGAACCTATTAAACATCATGAAATGTTGCCGAATTCAATTAGAATGATTATAATCGGACCATCTGGAAGCGGAAAGACACAACTGCTACTTAATTTGATAACGAGATGGATGAAATGGAACAAATTGTATTTAATAGCCCCGAGTGTAGACGATCAGCGATGCTATGAAGTGCTAAAGGATTTTAACGAGAAAGCAAAAGAATTTCAAATCGATGATGATATTATTGAGTTTATTACTGATATAGAGGAAGCCCCTTCCGTGGAAGACATCGATGGAAGTATTAACAATTTAGTGGTATACGATGATATCATGTTAGATAATCAAAAAAATCCCGCTAGAATATTTTCCCGAGGCAGGCATAAAAACACTGATGTGATATATGTCACTCAACGGTACACACAAATACCAAAAGTGATCAGAGATAATTGCAATGTGTTGTGTGTATTTAACGGCGTTGATACTCATACGCTACGAAATATTCATCAGACTTGGTGCAACGGTGATATGAATCATAATCAGTTTAGAAATTTCTTTAGTCACGCTCAGTCAAAACCACACGGATTTGTGACAATAAATTTAGCAGACCCGAGGACACGATATCGTATAGGACTTGATAAAATATTCGGTTGAAATCACCGTAACCCATAGCAGCAGAGAGGGTGAGTGACAACGACGTTGCAATCCATTTTGTTTGAAAGATCCCATAAGAAATGCAGTAGTAAAATTTTGCTTAAAAACGTTGTCTGATTCACCCTCTCTGCTGCTACAAATCATGCATTCAAATCCAACCATCCGGGAATCACACGCATATCGTACCTAAATAATATATATTTCGGAAATACCCCATTAATACCTGAATCACTAACACCATTTATATTTTGGTTAAAATCTGCTTTATAATAATAAAAGAGATGTAAATGAATCGCTAACCAGATCGAATGAAAGCATGCCCTATCAAGCAAAAGCATATAGTAAGAATGAATTTAGTAACATTGTAAATCAACTGTTTATAGCTTCGCCATATTTACAAAATGTCCCTACATTTTGTACAATATGCAAATTATGTTAATAGATAAAATTGTAAATGAGTAGGCAGGGCAGTTTTCGTTGTTTTTAAAGACGTTTCTTATTAGTAAAATGATTGCAGATTATATTTAAGATTATTTTTATTTGTAGGTAAAATATTTTACATAGATGAGATTTCAGAACATTGACATTTGACACTAGAATTTCTGGTGTACACTATCTGTTCCATTATTTTTATTAAAATGTTATTAACAGGCCTGGTCTTATTTAGAACGTATAATGTTTTGGAAAATAACGTTTGACCCCCATCCTGTTCCTCATATTGTGTCTAAAATTTATATTAAGTTTGTTTTCTTTAGATGTATTCATTTCTACCTTAGCATTTGAAATTGAATCAGCCCTTCGGTTGCATTCAGTTTTGATTTCTGAGGAAATATGCATTTAGAGTGTTCATTGAAATTACAGAGTGTTTTTTGTAATAGTTTAGAAATAAATCATTAGTGAGGAATTATTATGACTTATTTAGAGACATATGGATTATATATTTGTAATGTATGAAGACTAATAGTACGTTATTACTATTCCATTATATTGGGAGATAAGCTGATTCAAGACTGTAATTCATTCTGAACTACACTAGAATTCGTAAGAAACACTCGATATATTTTGACGCGTGATACAGCTTTAAGTACAATTTGAGAATTAATTCACAATACTGTAAGTTCTTTTCACCTTATATCCTAGGAAAATTAAATATTTGTTAAATATTACTAAATTTGGTTTTCGGTCTTTTCTGTTACTTGTCTTAAGAACGAATAGTCTAACAAAATGTACACACTGTGTATAATTTACATAGCACAACCACTCGTGTTCCTTTAATCACCTAATCATTTGGTAGGTTTTGTTGCAATAGCTTGTTGCAATAGCTTGTTGCAATAGCTTGAATGGGTAGGTTCTTGTCCATAATGTATTGTTACATGCTCTTAGGAATGTAACTCTTGGCATTTTTATTGCACTGATAAATAACCAAAATGCTTCCGATATAATGTAACTAATTTGTTAATAATTCTGGTTTACTCAGAACAAAATTGATGCATCAAATTATTGAATGGCTCCAGTTTTAAAGATATGAGACTGGTTCAGTATATATTACCTCCGACTAGTGAATTGGGAAGGATACGTGAGTTATAAAGGGAAGGATCTTTATTTAAACCAGACATGACGCATCTGTACATGGATATATAAATGATCCAATGAGTGGGTTTGGACAGTATTTGCTTTTTACGCAAAACAATAAACGATTCAATTTGAAGCCGGTATTGCGTCATAAGTTCCAGGAATTGCATCATTTTATTCCTTAAAGTCATGAATCATGCCATCATAACACCAAATTTCACTCTGCTGAACAAATAACCCTGTATCAGCACCAGGAATAATACAGTGTCGTGCTTACTTATTTGCCATTGTTTGACTTTTCACAAGTACATATTTCTAATGAACCAAAGTGAGCAGAAATGCCTCGTACTTGTGTAAACGATTTTGACAACTTCTGCTATGTTTGTGATAGAGTGACGTTTGCATCGCACGTGCACAGCATAACCTCTAACGTTAAGAAAGCTTGTCACCATTAATTTGCCTGCAAACTTGAAGACCAGGACATGACTAGGCGCCATACATATGCTTAAAAAAGTTTGCAAAAAATATTTGCCAGTGGTTGAACAGAAAAAGGACATTTATGCTGTTTGCAGGGCCAATGATTTGGAATGAACAAAACAAATCATATCAGCACTTGTTACGTCAGCATGGTGTTTCTAGGTGGCAACGGTGAGTCAAAAAGGAACATGTGGACTGTGATTTATCGAATCCATTCCATCATCAATACCCCAAGTACCCCACCGAGAAAACGTTCATGATGCACCATAATCATTCTCCCTTGACAAGAACAAGGATGACATGTCGTGAACCATCATGTCACATGACCTATATGTTTACCACCCTCCTCCTCCGAACCACACCTCATAATACAAGGTGAACTGAATGACCGTGTCAGGTATTTGGAAGGTAAAGCGGCTGTGATCTAGACTATTACAGTGGAATCTCCTGGCAAGTGATGTTATGGTTTCCATGTGTCTTGAACGTCAACAGGAGCTTGCCTCAATCTTCTTCGTGAAAGGGAATCTTGTTACCTCCTGCAACATCATCAATGGTTTGACGGTAGCCTTCAACATCGTTCATGATCCAGATGTGTTACGTGAAACAAAGATAAGGTAAAGTGTATTTGTTGTCATCCGATTCATGAACTTCTTAGAGACGATACATTTGACAATCCATTGCTTGGTAAGGGAACGATAGCATGGACAGCCATTCGGTTAGTGCTACCAACTCTTCTCTGAATCAAGAAGGCAGAGAACTATAGGGAGTGTTTGAAAACCCTAATCAAAGCAATCAAAAGCCTAGATTGTAATATGTCACTGAAGATACACTTTGTTGCACGCTGACCTAGATTTTGTTTCATGGAACTGCGGAGCTGTGAGCGCCGAGTACGGCCAGTGATTTCCCTAGAACATTGCAACAATGGAGAATCGCTGTCAGGGCAAATGGATTCCATCAATGCTTGCAGACTGTTTCTGGACATTGACAGTAGATGCTCCATTTAACTAATGCAATACTCAACCCAGAAAGTGCCTAGTAGACAATGAATAATGACCAAACGACGTACTTATAAACATAACCTTTTATTCAGTTTGTTCCATAATACAATGGATTTGTATAACCCTTTTGCTGTTTTTACAGTGTTATATAAATAGGACAGTCGAAATATTATCATGTAAAGCATCCATAAACAAACTAAAACAACTAGGTTTATAATTTGCGTTTCAAACTCTACTATCTCCATAATATACACATACATAAAATCTAAACATTTGGAAACATTAGCCATTACGTTGTTTTACTTGTCACCTTTGAGCTCAGAACAGAACATAAAAATCTCAAAAAATATGTCACGTTTTAGATTTGAAGCAGACGACTTATAAAACGTGTAGACCTATGTTATGCAAGTCATATTATCGCGCCAAAGCAATTATATATATATATATATATATATATATATATATATATATATATATATATATATATATATATATATATAATCACTTCTTGTCAAAGCATAAGCCGGCTCCAAAGACGTACGGACTGCCTCTTTTATAAATGGTCTGTGTTCTACCTCACCATCAGTAGCAAGAGATGGGTGGTACAACAGACAGCTTTGAGTCTCAATAGTGCTGCTCCACAGGAGGTTATTAAGCTCTGCTACCATGTATCTACAACTACCAACAATCCATCATATGTCGAGGATACTTAAATCTTCAGAACATTATGAAACACACTTTGGATATCATCGAAATTACTATCCAGGCTAATGTACTAATCTATAAGGCCCGTATTCTCTGTATCTTGTATATAGTAGTGAACCACAGATTGACCACAGTATTCAAGAGAATAAACCCTTGATTAAGAACTGGTAAAGCACCATAAATTGTATCTGATTTGGATAGTGCGTGCACTAAGATTTGTGTGGAGGGATATGTGTTTGAAAACCACAAGCAGATGTATTATTGTTAATGTCATTGTAGGGTTTAATGTCATTAGATAAGCTATACATGTCAACTAGTATAACAGGTGCAGGAAGAACCTTGTAAAACGTCGTTAAGGTCCAC
>JARLTB010000224.1:2370000-2492500 GCA_030141615.1 Unio pictorum
AAGTTTATAGCACGGAATCTTTTGTTTCTTGCAGACAATCGTGTTGGTTTCCGTGTAGCGTAAGATTATTCTTTGATGTCTCTATTTGTCAGCTCCTTGATTTTGGTGCCCTTTAAATAAGGTTAGGACCGAATATTATAAAATATTTCATTGTTTAGTGTACTTTTCAGTTCATTTATTAATGCGGATTAATGTACCTGAGAGATTCATTTTATATCGGACAATTTATTGGATTCTCCATATTATTTTGTGCATACTTTTCTTATTTGTACAATACCTGTATGGTTTTACTAAATCAGAATGCCAGTTTTAACTTTTCGCCTTTCTGAGGCCTGATTCACGTCAAAGACTATATTTTCATGACTCTGGCCAGCATGTTGCGTATTAATGCCAGACTGTAACTTATTTGTATTAGTAATCCACGAACGTGACAAGTCGGTAATTCTGCAAAAGCATTAGCGCAGTCAATATACTTCACGTGTATACAGTGACGAAACTAATCTTTAATAAAAAAAACACCTAATACTGTAATGAACTGGACCCGATAAATGTGAAATGTTTCAAACTGAATGTCATCTGTAGCTAACAATGATACCATTTGTAGGTTCTCTACGTCATTCATCCCACCAATTACTTATCGATACAATTATTTAAATCCACCCACTGTATAAAACCCTTAGATTTAATTATACAAATACTATGCAGAATCGCTCGCCGCTAAAATGTGTTTTTTAGGTTTATTAAAGCCAATTACAATGTCAAAAACAATTCGACCATTTGTGGATTTATCACCACTTATTTTCTATTTGTTGCTGGTCAGCACTTTCATGTTAAACATTTGTAAAGGACCTTACTACGCAAGGTGGTGCTGGCACATCTGCCATTTTTTAATCCACGTGCTGTTTCATTCCAACATTGACTGATCAATATAGTCCATGATAAATGCGACCAACAAGTCAGCGTACCTGATCCCTACGTTTTCAGTGACCTTATTTAAGGTCTTTTTTTCAACTTGATAATAATATTTCATCGCTAATAAGATAATAAGATCAATATTCAAATAAAACAAGGAATTCACAAACAAGACAAAGCTTAGCTGAAAGTACGAAAAATATAATGGAACAAACACTTCTAAAATGAAATAAACTGTATAGAAAATAAGATCAATACTAAAATGACACAAAAGGGACAGAAACGGAGCAGACCTATATTTGGTAAAACGAGCCACATAACAATGAAACGAGCAAACGTCAAACAATCTGTATACAGAAACAAAACAAAATGTCAATTTGCAGCGTTTAATAAATTATTCACTTCCCTGGAAAAAACAGTTAACAATGAGCGAAACAACCCTCAGTTTTAAGAATCAACTCCATAATTATTCCAAACTATAAATAATAGAAGTCATATTAATTAAAAGCTCCTAAATGAATCTGAGTTCAAGCTCCAATGACATTCAAAATAAAAGGCGATGATTTGTGTTGCAAAATTTAAATCGTTTTCAAATCACATACAAAATTATTCGGTTAAATTTAAATGAATGTCTTTTCCAAGAATTCTGTACGAGCATATATATATATATATATATATATATATATATATATATATATATATATATATATATATATATGAATAATTATAGGGAAAAAACTCACATTCCAAATATAAATTTCCTCTCAAATAGGTCACAAGAAAACACCATTAGATTGAATGTTTAAGAGCCCGAATGTCCAAATTTTATCTTGAAAACAGGTATACACTAATTGAAGATGCAAAAAAGATTCCCGTATGAGGATCAAAAGGTCACCATTCCAGAGCAAAAAAAAAGCATTTTACATGCCTAATATCACATACCCCCATGATGATCTTAACTGGAAAAAATAATTCTTACTCTGGGAAGGAATAAAATTTAAAACAAAATGTTAGGTCAGCACCTAGATACAGTATTTGTGTATTGTAACAATTAGTTCAAACATAACTGAACAGAAATTCTAAAAAAAAAGCAAACCCAGAAGATAAAGTTACTTTAAAATAGCATGTAATGGAATACAAAAATTAATACTAATAAACAAAATGTTAAAGTACATACACATAAAAGAACAAAAAAGGTTATGACATGACCAACGTTTTCGAAAGAACAGAGGGCGCCATTTCATTGAGAGGAGGATAGGAACATTATACTCAGAGCGCTAATTATTTCAAAATCGCACATAGTGCAGGAACAAGATGTTAAGGCCTCTCAATTAAGCGGCTTATTTGTTATCATGGAGGAGGCTGAAACCGACCATTGCTATTAATCAGTATTACATTTACTATCTAAATACATCTTAATTCGTTTGGCTTTTGCTTGTTTCAGTTTAATATTGTTTATTTCAGGCGACATGTGTTTGATCGATTGTGCGTCGTTTGATTCGTTTGAGTAATGATATTATTGTTTGAGATTTATTATTATTATTATTATTATTATTATTATTATTATTATTATTATTATTATTATTATTATATAAGCATCTTTGTTTCGTTGTATTGTTTCTGGGTTTATTTGAATTTTCTTATATTATTTCAAGGATATAATTCTGGTGGCTATGGCTTTTGCTATAAATAAATAAGTAAGTATAAATTTAAATTGGTTTTAGCTTGACAATCACAAATATAGCACAATAATGCTAAGTCTACATTGCAAATGTCACTTGCAATGTTGAAACAAAGTGAATGTGTAATGGTTAAAATAATTTCATCTATTCGGTATATTTTGAACTAGTAGTCATATAAACCCATCAGCTTTTCCAACGTAAATCATATAAATATACATAAATCGATGCATTTCATCTGTCAAGTAGCTATTCACTGTCCTTTCCTTAATTTCAAACCATACTGTGTGCGAAATTCAAGATTATGATAATGAATGATGTATTGTCTGTTATGTGTTGTGTGTAACAATACCACAGATGTTTTATAGTATCTTCTTTCTCTCACTTTTTTAAATCGGAAGTGAATATGTATTAAGGAAACATTCTATAGGAGTAAATACCGTTTAATGAATGAAACTACGAATACGGCTACAAGTGTTTCGACAGAACTGTAGATTTAAATTTGTGAACTGCCTAATTGTTCTTTTAAATGTTATGTTTCCAAAATGATTCGAGGTTTGTTAAACTATGATGTAAATTCTTGATAACTCAAAGTATTATTTTAAAAAGTGTTACTCAGAATAACAATAGGGTATTAGTTTTATTATTATTATTATTATTATTATTATTATTATTATTATTATCATGTTGATTCAGAGGAAGTCAACATCGATTATTGCACTGAACGATCGGTCCTAAACCTGATGCTTTGCTCACGCATTGTAAAAAAACAAATGTTCTTACGCCACATGATTTAGAGTTGGGTCCATTAATGAGTGCACACTGCTCATTTAGGGTATACACCTCTCCTGGTTCTTTAGCCACATAGTTCATCCATTCAACATTGTTGAAGAAAACACCCTTATTGGTCACGCAGATTCTGAAATTCGAAAATTGCCTTTTCTCAGTGATTGATATTTATCCAAACATAAAACTACCAAAATTCAACTCTATGCATTTATCTGCCTGCCTACATAATTTCAATTCATCCATCCATCAATCAATCCGTGCATCCATCCATCCAACCATCCATCCATCTATGCACACACGAATACATACATAAATGCATACATGCAAAAATATATACATACATACATACGCACGCACGCACGCACGCACGCACGCACGCACGCACGCACACACACACACACACACACACACACACACACACACACACACATACATACATAAATACATACATACATACATACATACATACATACATACATACATTCAGTTGCAATATAAAATAGAAAGGTATAAATAGATAGACCTATACGGGAATATTGAAAAATGCATCAATATCTTGAGGCTAAATGAATTTGTACGGTTTATTTCATCTTTGCATCCTAAGTCTTTGGGTCAGAGATTCCTTCAAACAGAATACGCAAACGTTTGCTCCTCCTTAACATCTATTGATACATACTTGTTTTGTAGTGTTTTATTGAATGATTCTATTGAACAATTGGAGAACAACCATGGATTTCTGGAGTATGGCTCGTTTTTATGAAATACTTTGTCCTCTGGAGCCATTATAAATTCATCATCAGGGTCACACTCTTTTGCGTCCCATTCGCCATCATGGAATGCTCCAAGACTGGAACGGGGAAGAAGAAGTGAATACGCATTAATGTATATCAGATATATTACCGCTTTAACAGACAGACATTCCATTTCTTGCATAGTCTAGCAATTCTAGTGACGACTCAATATTGCCTAATATATATATTTTTCAAACTATGAAGGAAACAATGTAACAAGCAATTCTGTCTGGTTCGTCTCAATATCTCCTCCAGAAACTTCAAAACCTCCAACACACAGCTGCTCCTATCATATTTAGAGTACCTCGATCGAAGCACACCTCTCCACGTCGCTGTACCCTACCCTGGCTATCCATTCTATCCAGAATCAAACACAAAATTGTTCTCTCTGCTACGTTTAGCTGACAGACAACAGTCAAGCATACCTATACTGCCTCACCATGTGTATACACCAGAAAGACAATTACGCTCCTCTTCTGACAATCGTATACTCATTTTTTCCCATGATAAAAACAAAAATCATATTGTTACGTGCTTAGGCTCGAATAGAAAGTAATATAGAAAGAGTGAAAATAACAAGCTTGTAAAAACTTAATAAATAACTTATTGAGCACATATATTTTCCAGAAAAGAAAAATAAACTTACGGTTTTAAGAATCATTTCCAAAAATTAATCCAAAAAAAATTCAAAATATAATCCACTAGAGAAATTGCAAAAGTCCTGTTAATAAAATGTCCAAATAATTCCAAGTTCGAATCTTAGTGAAGCATCCAAGATGAAAGACGATGTCACGTGATGAAGTCAGTTCTTGGTAATGAAATTCAATGAGCACAATTATTTTCCAGATAAATAACAAAGTAAATCCTCTTGATCCAAACGAATTGAAATAATTTCCAATACAAAGTAATTTAAAAAAAACTCAAAACGACACACAATTTAGTATTCTAACATCCCAGCTCCTACTAAATAGTTCGCTCTAAAAACTTATTTATATACCTGTTTTTACGTAAAAAAGGAAGGGGTCACATGATCTTCTAGAATCTTTAGAAAAAAGTTACGTTCAAAAAATCTCGTACACACTGTATGACGCAACTAAAAATAGAAAGATGTTTATAACAAAGCTCCATAATGACCTTGGAATCAACCAGTCACTTTAAAAGCTGGTTTACAACTCTGAAGCCAGGTCAGAAATGAGGTCAACATCTGGTGTTTATTTGTAAAGTACAGGTCATCACCCAATGAATGAATCTTAAACTTAAAATGTTAAATTTGAATCTGACAAACAATTAAAATAAAAAATTAATGACACAATTCAAATACACGTAACAATATGGACAACGTTCGTTTGCATACCAGGGCCCGGCGATGTAGAACAAATTGCCCATTGAAATTAGATTACAGGAACAAACTTAGAGACCTGATAACTTTTGTACCTTAAATTGTTCAGCATATTTAATTTTTTCCAATTTCATGAATGTCAGTATGCCAATTCACGGACCACAGCTGGTGTCTTATGCGGCTGTTACAAAGTCACAGATGCAATTTAAACCACATATCATCAATATTTATACATCTCTTTTGATAAATATATCACGACTTACTTCATTGATCTTTTAAAATCAAAATTATTTTCCCCATGAAGAAATCAAAGCCAACACCAATAAAATAAATAAAAATAGCTAGGATAATAAGTGAAATGTTTATTAGTTCCCTCAAGTCCGAGAAGTTTGCTGATCATTTCATTTTTGGGATCGAATCTTAAGTATTATCGACAGTCCAGATGATGCATTGGTCCCAGGGATTGAGATACAGAGTTGGCGGACACGAAATGCGTTACATCTTTAAATCAGGAAGCTCCATTTCATGGCACCAAAAAATGTTAATCTATAAAACATAATTACAGGAGACAAGTAGAGTTCCAACATTCAACTTACTTGTGTCCAAGTTCGTGTGCTGCATTCGTCACCGTTGTAAAAAAATCACCCATCTCGATGATGGAAATTCTCTTACCGTCGTCACATACGTGGCCTCTGTAGGAGACGCCTAAATGGAAAGAATACAAGAAGAAATGATAGAGTAATTACGTTTAATAACGTTGCCGTTTTGAACATTCATAAAAATAGAAATATGGATATAAATTATCCAAACTTAAAAAATACCCATCAACGGATATCAAACTTATTTGCTGCATCGAAACTAAATGACGTCTGCAGAATCTGGAATGTTTTATGAAAAACGAAGATATTTTAATCATGACATGTATATTAACGTTGAGGTATGTCGAAGCAATTACAAGGGCATCAACACGTCTCACAATAAAAATAGTTCACTAACAAAAAACTAGTATAATTATACCTTACGTCGTGTGAAGGAATTCTCTTCATTCATTGGCATACTTTAAATGTCTAGTAATATCTACTGTATAAGTCTGCTTTAAGAACATAGCCTTATTTGTGGCCCGATTATGTGTGATTATATAAATTAATTATCAAATTCGGTCAGATAAAATTATATGACATGAAACGTTTCATTGAAGAAGAAGAAAACTAGCGTAATGAACTACTTCACATGAAATGCTGGTGTACTGATATCATCAAAAATCTCTAATTTCTCACAGTGTTGCCATTGAATAGGAAACACGCTTTTCTGTTGGTATGACTTTCCTTAATTAATTTATTCGAATTATATTAGGTGCACTAATATCGTATTTGACCATCACTTACGCAAACACACACACACGAGATCGCAAAATCGATGCACTGTCATCAGGTGACATCACATTGTACAGAAGCTTCTAATTAGGTCGATATATTCTTCTCATATCTACGTATCGCGGTAAGAGGGGTAAACTTATGATTTTAATGTCATTATTAAAAAACGTTGATTGCTCACGTCTCACCAGATCCTTGTTTGGCATAAATCACCAATGATCACGGATATAAACCCAAAACTATAAGTAATGTATTCGTTGTTGATCTTTTCTTTAAGCACGTGTATCTGAACATGTCCTACCGAAGTAGTGAATGGTCACATAAGTTATATTATTTGGCCAATCATATTATATATTCGTTCAGAATTGTTATAAATTAACATAATTCATTTTATTAATATAAACTCTTTTACCTTAACATAATTTGCAATAATATGGTTTACAGTTTTGTTATCCTGCGCCTACTAAATATTTACATATTTAGTCAGAAATGTGTCTGTTTAAAGTAAATGCATGAACATATATAAAGATGTTTCAAAACAAATCGTTGAAAATGAAGTCTACCATAGAATTAAATTCTGGACAATGAACGAATCAAAATTCAAATGTAAAATTGTTACAATTATTAAAAAATTACATTAATGAAATATAATTAAAGATAATAAGTGTAAATATATAAAATCCATAGAACGTAGATTCACGAAATATAATAGAATATACAGTACCACACACACACATATATATATATATACATATATATATATATATATATATATATATATATATATATATATATATATATATATATATATATATATATATATATATATAGTGTTTTCTCTTATTACGTTAAATTTTCTTAAGATACTGGATGTCACTTTCCTATGTTTGGTGTAACGTCCTGCGATTCATATAAGTGCATTTGTTAACCAAACTTGCTTTACTGTCTGAATTTAAATGTGTCTCAAGACGGAGGTGAATAGGTATATCTCGGTTCTTGTACTTTTTATGATTTTATTGAGTGGAGGTTGTATCTATGGCGCATAACTACGGTGCATCACTAAGTAACCTGTCATCAATACACTACAATCAATCAACATGATGTGCGAACCGTGCAGTTGGAACTTTTCATGAGTTATGTTTCGTTGCGACTAGTTTTTTGTACGAAGTTAAGAGTCACAGAACATATCGAAGTGCAATACATTTGATGGTGAGAACGTGAATACAGATTCAAAGCTTATCAACGGGACAAATGTTTCCATCTAATGTTGCCGCATCATTGTCATACAAATCGAATATCTCTTTTATGTTGCACGTGTGATGAAACTCATAATCAAATTGAACCATTTTTATGCCATGTAATTCTGGGGACGTTCTTATCACCGAATAATACAAGCGTGGAAGGAGGGGTCAATTACATTCGAGCAAGCAGTCCAGGCTACATCAACGAGTTTCTGAAATTTAATCAGCAGCTCTCCTTCTTTGTGTGACAATTCAGATCAATTCATATATTGCTTAAGACACATTGTAGGCAAAACATTAGAACACTTGGAAAATATTAAAGGAAGATAACGGTTTGCTAACGTCATACATAATTGTCTGCAGAGACCACTAGTTCAACAGTTCAATGCTCGGTATTTTCCAGGAGAGAGAGAGAGAGAGAGAGAGAGAGAGAGAGAGACAGAGACAGAGAGAGAGAGAGAGAGAGAGAGAGAGAGAGAGAGACAGAGAGAGAGAGAGGGGGGCAGATATTGTGCGTGTACGTACCGCTAATGTCATTGTTTGTAATACGGTTAGTGAACAAGTCGTGCCTATAATAAAAATGTAAATGATCATTAAAAGAGAGGTTGTATGGAGAACAAAACTACGTAACCATGGTGCAATATGTTAACCTGTTCTAGTGAATAAAGAAACCTATATCTCCAAGTATGAAAAAACGATGTTACGGGAACTTGAAAATCTACTTAACTGAAGAAACAAAATGAATTGTATTTATCCCGGAGAAATCAAAATCAGTTTGCTCATTCTTGCAAATATGTATCATAGTTTGCAAATTGAGAAGGTCATTTGGAATGAATGTATCCCATGTGGCATAAAACTGACATAATCGTGTTATAAATCGAAAAGATATGTGTATTCATACAAATATGTGTGCAAGGTTAAGGGCCTGTTCAGACATCTCTGGTAAACTTGTACTTAGTGTGTAAAATGTGCCATGTGTTACCTCCTACCCGCTTGCGTAGTCTGTGCATCGTTAGAGCAACCTTTCATTTCATTATATAATGTTTTGCAAAACATTTTCTTCGAATTGTAGGCATTGGTGGGTGAATATGCAGATAGATTTATGTGCTAATGGGAAAAAGACCATTCTCACTAGACTTCTCACTACCTGCTAATGATAGCTGACCTTTAAAACAAAATCCTAGCAAGACCAGTTGATGAAGTTCTTGAGTTGGGCTCGTGTGACTTATTAATGCTACACGATAAGCAAACGTTGTGCGAGATTGTATAAAGTTTTGTCTGACTTTGAATGCAGGTAAATTGCTTCACCCTATACGTTAAAACGTGTTTTGGCATTGGACATGAGAAAATCACGAATCTAATTGGAATCAAAACTAATGTCTGCATGCTTTTACTGCATATACAATATTGTAATGAATAGTGCCATACATATATTTGTAGAAATACAGATTAATGCAGGGCATTGAGGACATGCAAACTGACTGTCTCAGTTCCTTGCATATCCTTTGCAGGTATCTCGGGCAGAAAATCACATTGATAGTGGAACTATGTACTCTTTACCAACGTTATGATTCGGTACTACACTTGCTTTTCAGAAGAGGCTAAATAGTTCAAGGAGGTGAGGGAATGAAACTGTCAGTTTATGTCTATTTAATAGTGAATGGTGATATTACAAATTTCAAAGAGAACTTCTATTTGATATACTACCTAAGGCGTCGCTTAAATACTTAACAGTTGGTTTATCTTTAAATTCAATATACATAGGCTTTCGAAAGCGTCGATGTGTGTGTTATTCATAATGTTTCAAAGATGTACAGCTTGGAATAGTGTTCAAATCATCGTCGTATTTGCTCGTCACGGTAAGTGATGATGCATAATGGGTCGAAGTTTACAGGGATTATCTTGTTTTAAGTTGGATCTAACGCCTTCTGTATTCCTTCATATCTGTGTTCGATGTTGCGCTCAACTGGATGTGTATGGATGTCCTGACTTATCATCAAACAGTATTGGTTGCAATAGTATCGTTTCTGTCAGTCTGTGTCACAGTTATTATTCTAATTAGAAGTACTAGCAAAGGTTTCAAAGGTAAAGTACCTTTAGCATCAATGACTGGTGTAATCTGACATGAATTTGCATCGAACTAACTATTGCTTTTATTTTGCTTTTATGCTGTATATCAAAGTATCCATCTGCGCCTATTTCCAATTCAGTTCATTGTGGAACACTCGATTCAGGGAACCAGCATACATATATGGTGTCTCTAATTCAACTGTGGTACCGATACAAATGCGGGTATTTCAATCTGTTGCCAAATATGTACTGTCTATAGCTGAGGTCTGGCCTTAGTACATAGAAAGGAATGAACTATATAATAGGCAGAGTTATAGTAACTAAAACGGTTTTGTTTCTATGGTGTCTAATAAGAATGTTAGAGCTTGCATATTACAGTTAGTGTTTGGAATATCACGACTTCATTTCTTTATTTCTCTTGATCTCTCCTTGCAGTCCACTTATTCAGTATGGGTTCTAAATTTAATGCAGCTATTTAAAAAAGCATATTGTAGCCAGGGAGCTTCTTAATGACCATGTGGTGTTAAGTTTTATGCATGTCGGGCGGTAGTTGTGCTGTGTAAAAAGAGTATTGATAAGGTTAGTGGAAAAATCCCAATTTGTCGTCAACCGCAATAATCATCAATTAATAATACTCTTCGTCCTGTGTCTGTGTATGTGTTAGGTGTGAGTATATGCGTCTCCGAAAGAAAGAAAAATATTAAAGCACGGTACATCAATTTAGAAGGTACCTGGGGTTAAGTTCGAAAGCTACTGTTCTGATTTATAAAGGCTAGCAATACACAGAAGAGATGAAAACTGCAAAAGCGAAACAAAATATGCATTTATATGCTGCTTTATTGCAACGAAGTTAATTTTGTGTTTGCAATTGTTTGACCCTTAATTGTGTCATCTATCTTTAAAACAAAATCCGTATATAATGATGGTGCATACCACGTTTATCTATATGCAACGTGCTCCTGACATATTTAGTTATTATATAACTTAATATATCTTATGTGCGTGTAATGCAAGTATAGCAGTACATGTATCGTTAATAGATGTTAGTTAAAGGCTAAACTTTCATCCTGGCTAAGTTGTACATCTTTACGTTTCTGGGCAGGTGGAAGCATACTGTTTTCAAAGATTAATGTTTTTTAGCTGTCTCCCTGAATATATGTATGCCCAGAAAAATCTTAATTATTATCTCCAATAAAATATGTGAGTCTAATAGTCTGATTGATTGGGTGTATTTGGGTGCAGAAAACATTGAAATAAATAGACTATGAGGATGTCCCGTATCTCAAAATAAAAGTTGGAATATCAATAACAACAGCGTTACTGCACCATGGTATATGAAGATTCGTTTGATTGAGAAGGGCAATATTCGTGCTTGCATACAAATAACATTTTAGTACTGAAAAATTCGAATATAAATGCATTAAGAAAATAAATTGTATACTGAGTCTATTTTGGTTCTATGGTAAAAGACACACTAGAGAGATACGTCAAACGTTTTTCTTCCTAAACGCTAATCTAGAAACCATTTACAAAGTTTATTAATGTTGGGTCAGAGTGGTGGACAAATTATATTGAAATCTATTTTGCTTTTGTGAAACCAAACGTTGTAATAACGATGCCTTCATGATTACTACGTTCACATTACTCAGAGATATATATATATGCTAACATGTCTGTCTAATGTAGGTTTCGTCTAATTTATATTTGGCTAGAATGTTTACAAATAGAAACGCCCAAGTGGCACTACAGTTTCTCTGATTGCAAAATATGAAACACGTACACGTTGCGTTTCTCCCAATTACTAAAACCACGAGGTCTTGAGAAAGTGAGGTGTAAAATGAATTGAAACTCGTACAGAGAAAACACCTATGATACAAAGCCTGAAATCAGTAAATGCTAGTTGTGTTACAGAGAAAAAGACCGTTAGAAATGGATCTTATTGATTCAGTTTAACGAGCGTAAGGACAGATATAGTCAGTGACCACTTTAACGACTTTATTGAATACGTTTTGGAGATCTTTAACTGGGATGATATGTAATTTGTGTGCTTGCGGTAGGATGAGGCATCTTCATTATAGAGAATTAGTTTGGAATATTTTTCTAATAAAATGCCGCTGTTTCTAATCGACACACGCCATCCAAATTTATATATCATGTTTACTGAGAATAAGAAAATGGAAAGAGTAAGTAGTGATGTGCATATGTTTATTCTTAATGATTAAGAAACTTCAAACTAAAGGAGAGTGTATGTATATTTAAAAACTGACCATAACGACAGTGCATATTAGTGTACTAAGCATCAATAATACTACTAACAATACTACTACTACAATACTACTACTACTACTACTACTACTACTAATAATAATAATAATAATAATAATAATATTACTACTACTGTTAATAATAATAATTTTGGCGTCGATGTATAAGAAAAAATTGTTCTGCGGGGCTTGCGTTCCAGAAACAAGTCCTGGCAAATTTCATACGAGCTCTTAATCAGTTGATATTTATTGTCTTTTTCATGTGACGGGAACTAAAAGTAACAAACAACAATTAAAACAACACCAATCCGAAAACATCCACAACTGTTCACTAAGTTCTGACATCGGATGTTCCAGTATGGTGTGACTAAAGGCATGTCTATCTTTTACATTGTAAGGTTCATGGGTAAGTTTTACTACGTACTTGTTGTAAAATTGCTCATTAATGTATCCGTCATTACCACCAATGTTTTCCGCACTATCAAAAAAAATATATTTATAGCGATCTGATATGATTTTTAATTTAACCGATGCCATTCTAGTTAGAAATATTGGTTTAATTGGTGTTAACAATTTGTAAGTTCTGGTTTCAGATTGGAAACATGCATGCATGCTCTCTGATAAAACGATTCTTTATTCTTTTACACGACATACAAATCTCAAACACCGAATAAAAACCCATGTGTCTTGTGGAATCATTGTAAATATTTTACTCGGAAAAGAGATTGAAGCTGTAATTTGCTTTCTGATTTCTTAGGTTGGCACTCTTTGGACTGTATTTGAAATTTAATAATGAATGTAAAATGTAATTTAATTGCCTTTTCGTACGAAATATCAATTTTGTTTTTGGTTTCGTTGTGTTTCGGTTTTGGTTTTTAAATTTCAAAAAATCTATTAAGGTAATCATTTAAAGCAAAATAATGAAGCAGATACTAACGGTATGAAATTTGTCTGAAATATTGCTTCCGTATAAAACCGGTAAGAAAGAATTGCATGAAATATACGTGCAGTGTTTAAGAAATGTCATACATTACAATGTTATTACCACAATGGAATATCGTTTCGAGAAAAGAGTATATATATTAGTTGTAGTACTTGGTTTGCCACACCGCTAATTTACAGTACTGCACTACAGTGAGAAAAAGAGAAATATTTATGTTTACTGCAGGTTGTCACGTGTTTGAAGTCACATGGGAATACGCACTCGTAAAACTTTTAATCTGAACTGCTCAATCCGACTTACGTACACTTACCTCGTAAAGAGCATTGCGTGGTCGTATTCAAATTTTGATTTTGAACCGACGGTCCTGTCCCAATGCTTTAGATCTGCCATGTAATCGTCGGCATCAATGTAAGTTTTTCCTTTATGCTTAGTTACTTTAGAATATTTGTTCTTGAATGTATATGGCTTTAAAAAAAGAAAGGAAATTATTGTATAAGAGTCTGCCCTTCCTTTATTATTATGAAACAATTAAAAATATATAGTAGTTAGAAGTGTCTCTTCTTTTTCTGATAAAAAAGCATATAAACTATTGAAAAGAGATAGTAATATTATAATCAGTTACTTATTAAATATTAGCATTCGTAAGGGAATATACACACAGGAGATTAAAGGAAAGAAAGCTTCAAATTATTAACCCTGTACATGGTTTGGTTGTTGAACTAGGAAAACACTGCATGTTACGTTATACTATTTGGTCGTCGAGAAATTAATTAGCCGAATAGAAGTTCAGCAAAGAGATACAATGATGCTTATATAGAACGAACATACGCAAAATTGAATAATGGGGAAGAAGGAGAATGTTGAACGACATTGTAAGTTTTCATGAGTTACACACTAACAATACCTACGAAGGATACTTTATGAGCATACATTATACACTTAACAATCAACAGCAGTCACACAAGATCAAAGCAATATATTCTGAACATATTTGTTTGGGATTTTGATGTTTTTTACATCTGCGTTTTGCTGTTTTGGTGTGATATTCCACACATATGTGAATCCCAAGCAAAATCAAAGCCAATATTTAAATTTTCAGTAGTTAAACTGAGTTATTTAATATTTGCAACGTACATAAATTTATATGTTGCCAACCATTTCTATTTAGTTTCCCAGAAAATGTACTTTCCTGGCTGATTGTGCAATACGTACATTTGTTATCGCTCAGTATATTAATATTGGTGATGTAAGCAAGTGGCAAAAATGCGTATATAATAACTGAGGATGGAAACACCATCGTGGTACATTTCGTGGTGCCCTGATAGTGAAGGAGATCCATTTTAGAAACAATAAATGTTAACTACTGAATACATTTATGGCAAATTAATTGTGGAATGGACCTAAAGTTACGACCTAAGTTTTAAAATTACACAAGCCTAGGTCTTTGTGGGGAAATAAAAGTGTGATGATGCTATCAACGTTTCAATTTTTCTTTGAAAACATCTTATGTACAGATCATATTGTGCATCAAAACCACAAAATATCATATTATAGAAAGAGTGTTTTATCATACAAAAGTCTAGAAAAATATGTCGCCAATGTGTATAACAGACGTGATGAGTTTAAGAAAAATTGAGCTCTTTTGCCGACGTTTGATTTTATTTATTATTTTTTTCTTCTATCCAATCAACGAAACAACCAACAATATAAATCATCATGAGTTTTGTAAATGTAAATTTTTGTACAATATCTGCGGGTGTACGTGTCAATGTATGTGTCAATGCAAAGGAACACAAATAAAGATCAGTGTGGAAAATAATAATGAGGTTATGCCCCACACACTTGGTCCGGTGGTTATGTATTGACACTTGTAAAATCCTGACAGAGTATTTTCCAAAATGAAAAAAATACCATGCAAACAACATGAACACTCTGCCGCAAGCACACATGTTTAACATTAATTTCGAGTTCACTAAATGAGTTACCTTCAAGAAGAAAAATGTACGTAGGGTGATACTGATGTCTATACTACGATCCTCTATTTCACTGTAGAGCAGGTTTACCTGTGATAAAACACAAAAATGTATTTAAAGCGTTTTAATAAATATAGGTTCTAAAATCAACGTATCCAAAAATATTTGTTATATTTCATTTTATTCTAATTTCACTCACAAGATGTACAAACACAACATAAATTAAGGATAACAAAAGAATCTCATATACGGTCAAATTATATTAATACCATAATTATCTTCATTTGCATAAAAGAGAGTGCTCAATGTAGATCAAACCAATAAACTTGCATAAATCTTGTTCTGTAAGCATAATTTCGACCTATTCTTAGAGGTGGCCAGTAAACGAATGCATGTTTATCTGGCTTTGGTATATTTTGTTTTGTTCTAATGTTTACAGACATAGCAATGTTAAAGAGATTACAAGTTTGTAGTGACGAACGGATTAAAAAGGGGTCGGGTTACTGTCCTAAACGCGAACAATTGTGACGCCATTGAATCATGTGATATCCGTTTAAGTAACACGACAAAGAAAATTCTTTATTAGATGAGACAGTGTAGATTCTTCTCGATTACTCAATATATTTCCAAACGTCTTTATATTCTCCATTTTAATTGTGTAACATATTAAATAATTCATTATTCTTTACTTACCCCATGTATGTATAGCGAGAATGCTTCCTTTATTTTACTTTGTACTAGATCATCTTTGTCTTGGACACCATTTGTTTCTACCAGCCGTGAAAAACTGCAAAGATATATATATATATATATATATATATATATATATATATATATATATATATATATATATATATATATATATGTGGGTATATAAATATATATATATATATATATAGATATATATAGATATGTATTAACACACACAAACATATACTAGCATATCCAACTGAGTTAGCATTATGGGACACTACTTTGACACAGGGAGTTAGTTGTTGACATCAATTCCATGAATGTATTACTACACCTAATGCACATATACCTATTATATGTTATGAACCATCTTTTTAACTAGTCACACCTTCTATTACATTTTCATTACATTAAAATGACACGCTGGTGATTTGAACTTGAAAGTTACACTGCAGGAAGAAAGCACTACATACACTGCAAAAGTACCTCTTGAATACTGAATTTGCGGTCATCCATTCCAATCAGAGAATGGGATATTGTAAAGGTAATAGGATAAAACGATACTAGGTAATTAAATATCAAGTCTATTTACAGTTTAACTAAGATGTATGTTTTATATATATATATATATATATATATATATATATATATATATATATATATATATATATATATAATTTGGCTTAGTATACAACGTAACAAATTTTGTTTTCAATAGGTAAATGAATTTTTCAAATGAATTTAAAATACATAAACACTGTTATTTGCATTATTATTAGCATTATTTGCATTATTATTATTATTAGCATTATTAATATTATTATTATTAGTATAAGTTGTTGTTGTTGTAGTAGTAGCAACAATTGTGTACTTGTAGCACCAGTAGTAATATACTGTAAATCGTCATGATAAGAGATTATAGGACTTGAAGATATGTAAGAAAGTCCCTCTGAAAACCCATTGGATTACATTATTGATTCTAAACCCTACGAGGGTAAGTAATGAAGATTTGTATGTGTTACCGGAGAATACACGTTTCTGCATAACTGACAGTTATGAAGCGTGTTCCTCACTAACAATCGGGCATTTTACAACATGCATTCATCTGTGTCAGCAGCAAAACCACTTACTGATAATAATGATTATACTGTTTTGATTGTAATCGAGTACGTACATACATACATACATACATACATACATACATACATACATACATACATACATACATACATACATAAAACTTACAAGTCCCATACGGTGGAATCTATCAGGACAGCTATTTCAACCCAGTAGATAGATCTTACTTTGTTCTTTTTATCTGCGGATTGAATATAATTGAGAATGCACCAATTTTTCATTTTTTCAGATTTTAGTAACATTTATTTGTAAAATGTCTATCAAATATAGGACACATTGAAATAATTATTTTCATAATAGTCTAATGCCAAATGTTTTTCTATCGGTAGTTGTTCATATTCTCAGTGCGAAGGTAATGCTGAAGAAATATAAAATATATAATACACTATAAATTAATTGTATTGTTATATCTTTACTATGTTCATCCAAGGTTGAATGTTATATTTTTGCCATGTTCATCCTGGGTCGTCTTAGCATCCTCATAAAGTGATAATATCATACCATCATCGTCGTTTGTTCACGTATAAATATTATCATCTCTTGAACACACAACATATCTGGCTTGCAAATGTGAGTTTGGGAGACGAACATGATTTTGTTCCTGCTGGTCATTTTGGAAATGTTGAAGACGACCAATAACTTCCTCTGCGACGGTTTGCGCATTGATGTGTGCTGATAGATGAGCTATTTTTTATCAAGTACAAGATTTGTAAAGTTAAGTTTGTTTTTCTGTATGTCCTTTCTGTTCTTTACTAAATAAATCAAAAGTCTTATCTGTATTAAATCCCATAGTGAAAGAATCAGGCCTTTAAAGTTGGTAATGTTTCCTACCTTTTTCCTGATCTAATGTTTCTTTATATTGCTCCGGGAAAAATGTCAATACACGGTAGTTAATAATAGCGTGAAGTTAGTAATCAATTTATGATTGCTTTATGAGTGTATTACTGTAAATGATTTCTACAAGAAAGTTTACGTCGTAGCTAACTGTATAAAATGGATTTGCAAACGTCATGTTCAAAATATAATAAAGCATTACAAACCTTTATTTTTATCTGAAATATCTGTTCTGATACGTGATTGTTCACGTAGGACATATGGTGTGCCAAGAAGATCTGAAACATCGACGTGTCTCAGTTTGATGTCCGTCTCCGCTGGTCTTATATCGTAATTTCTGTCTCCAAGTCGTATGTTTCCATTCTGATTTAATTAAAACGAATATATATATATATATATATATATATATATATATATATATATATATATATATATATATATATATATATATATATATATATTTACATACATATAGTCAAAATGTTACAGTAAAATTAGTGTTCTTGTCTTGTTTAGTACATATCTTTAATCTTGTCATAAGAAATAGTGATATGACCAACGTTTATTTCGTCATTATATATATATATATATATATATATATATATATATATATATATATATATATATATATATATATATATATGGTTAGTTGATTTACTTTAAGCTTAACTCTACCGTTTCTTTTCAATCTGACTCTCTCTCTCTCTCTCTCTCTCTCTCTCTCTCATCACACTGGCACGCCACGAGTCTTTAGACTCTTGTTTTAGCATCTAATATAGACTTTGTGGTGTTTTCACAAGCCGTACCAATTCACACGAACACCTCTTATTGGGATCGTAATATTTTGCTACATAAATCATATGATAATATTCCTTTGATGGATTATATAATAGGACTTACATACTTCTAGTCAACTGAATTGATTATACAATCTTGACACAACGTGATATAAAGATGTTCAACTGGTCAAATGATGTCTGTTTATATGCCGTACGGACTTTCGCTGTGCTAGTGGGCACTATCTATCAGATCTTAAAATATCAGGGCTGTATTTTAAATGTATAAGCTATCAGTTGGAATCATGTCATCAGAGGTATTTCACGTATCATGGAGTTCCACATCTATGATGGTCACAGTAATATCAAAGACATTAATTTATTATCGTAAAAGGTGCCATCTTTTTGGATCTAAACAATTCTTTCCAATACTAAACTAAAGTACATACATTGCACGGCTAACGACCAGAACAAGAAACACAGTCCCTAGTCTACAGGACACATGTGCAAATATAACGACATGTCAACAGCAAGCTAAGACCCGTCACAGCATTATATTGCGTAGAAAAACAGAGTGACACAAAAGCGTCGTTCGTTCTGCATTACAATAGCTGCATAAGTAGAGTATCTGAGAGAGAGAGAGAGAGAAAGAGAGAGAGAGAGAGAGAGAGAGAGAGAGAGAGAGAGAGAGAGAGAGAGAGAGATGGTGTCCAGAAGCAATAACTAAAAGTGGATACTTTTTTATAGAAACCTAAAGAATATATCAGTCACGATGTCGGCTATCGCACATTTGAGCAACATGATTGCCAGATGTCAGATAACTCAAATTGAATAGAATAATGGACAGTATTTACTATTGGCGATCAAGAAGTTCTGTCGCGGTCTCCAGGTCTGGCTCCATTACGCCGGCATGGCTGAGCATACCTCATGATCAACAACTGGTTCATAAAGACTATGCAACTGTGACGCGAATTTAGTCTTGTCTTTCCCGCCACGTCCGTACGTGTAAAGCATCCTGGTAGAGAAAATACCGCTTTTAAAGTCTATTGCCTAACTATGTTAGAAAACGACAAGCTAAAAATCAACGTCTTGACAATACCTGCTGTGACACCAAGGCTCCTAAAGTTATTGCCAAGAAGTTTTGCAACCATTATGACTCTAAGTTTGGTATCAGATCTGATTGCACAAGTTGAGAGAGCCATGCCAGAAAAACAATACGTAAATGAAAAAACTAAGGAGCTGGACAGCATACAAGTGATAGCATACTTCGGAAGTGTCCCTTTGTTGAACGAGATAAAGTTGATGTTTGCCCAAGCCAATGTTGTCATACTTTGAAGTATCAAACATTGCACATATGTAGGATCTGGATGGGCAAGTGAAACAATGCCATAGTCTATTATTAATGTAAACCCAAGAATGACGTTATTTGTGTTCTCGATCATGTTGCGAGAACGCCAGTGTGGATTCTAAAAAGAACATTGGACCATCGATATGGTGTTTGGTACGATTCTCTCTACTGCTGTATATACGTAGATGACCCATGACGTCCACATGAAATACTACCGCAGCGTAAGTGAACAGGCGCGCGGAGCTAGGTATTGCAAGTTCCTTCTAAGCCCTACAAAACATTATCACTAAATGAGGTTATCATAAATCATGTATGTCGAAGGTGTCTGCGATGCTAGTGCAGACTATGTGGATAAAAACAACACGAAGAAATATGTTGGCCAGGTCATAGTCTTCTGATGTGATATAGTGGGGAGGACACTGTTTCCAGTTTTAGACAGAGACGCGATCGTTCCCACGTCATCGATCTGATTATTTAGACTATCAGAACAACTTCCAAAACGATAATAGCGCCACTTAAAACAATATTGTTAATTACATAATGTTTCCTTGGTGCGGGTCAATTTTATTGGCAGCCGGCAGTTTATGAATAGCTCTCTGGAAGACTTCATCAAACTGTCAGATGATGTGTTTCACACTATATGGTACACAGCGGCTGATCAATATTTTAATATTACGCTTCAGAACGATGCTTTACTCTTTGAGTACAAGGGGGCTAGGAACTTATCGTTTAGACAAATCGGCCGCCATAGAAGCATTTGTTAGCAAAACATAAGAGGGCTAGCAGCATGACAGGGACTTCTTGTTAGGAGCTGGCTGCGATGACATATGTTCTGGTTGGGACGTGTTTTGGCACTTCGAGATACTGTTTGTGCACGTTGTGTCATAGAATATGACATCTAATATAACACAGCGGGAATGGGGTCTAGAATTGTTTGCGATATGGCTTAAATTGACGCTGATTAGATTGCTGAGCATGTTTGATGCATTAAAAGTGTCGTTTAATAGAAAATAAATAAAACGATACTACTCAAAACACGAGGAGGTAACAATAAATTGTTTTGTGTACTGATCAGTAGCTAAAACAATAATGACTGCAAAGTTGGCACTTGTAACAAACATGTTTTTGGGACCGGTCTGTCTTTGGTAGCTCATCTGTAAGGCTTTCATTAGGCTTCACTACATAAAGTGCCTGAATCAACAACTGCCTCAAATCGCGTGACACCTAAACAAAACACTTGTAATGGAGAAAGAAATTCTAATATCTAACTGGATGGGGATGTTGCAAAGGAGATGTTGGGGACATACTTGATATTATCATACATTATACTTACTATGATTCTTTCATACTGTCCTGGTTTTCGTTTGGCACATCGGACAATGATAGCTGCATTATTCTCCCTGTCTTGGTAGTACGCCAAATTCTGTTTAAATAAAAATTTCAAAATTTAATTTGGGCTTTAAGTAGTAATAAAGCTGATTTTTACAATGCTCAATATTTCGGTGCATAGGTAGAAAGATAATTACATTATTTAGAGAATGTTTGCTATTAAGATAAATCTTTGTGTGGGAACGTGAGTAGGTAAGCAAATGTTTATATCTTGTCATTTTTAGCTCTTTATGTACATGGTTGGTTGAAGGAGAGTATCTGAAATGGTAGGTAGGTTGATAACTAATATACTTTAATATAAACTGCCTCCGGCTGTTTTATCAAATTATGTGGATAGTTATATTAAATTAATAATCATTGAGCACAAAAACATATAGAATTTGTACACGTTTTAGAATATGTACACGACGTTTGATTGACACTATAGATGCTATAAATTGCCAGTATTGCATGTCATTTGGCGATTTGTGCAGCAAGACCAGGGTGTAGATGCAAACAATCTGCGAACAACATCACCAAAGCTATTTCCGTAATATGTCGCATAAACTGGTCTTCCACCAAAAGCAACACACACATGGGTATATTACGACAGCGTGCTAATGCTATGTTCTTAAATATCAAGATAATATCTGATGTAAAGTTGTATTGTAATAATTTCTTTACGGAGAACCGACGCGTGCCAGTCCTGGACAACAAGAATGATGCGAAGGTATATTAACGAAGGATTGTCGCAGGTATAATATCGGTCAGAGAGGTGAACGAGATAAAATGACAGGAGCCAAACATGATGTAACTGTGCGACGTGATAGTCACTGAACCGTGACTCGCTGTTGACGAGCTTTGCTGGATTAACCTGAATCATTGAGGTGGTCCTGACAGTATCTGGCTCTACATTCTATACTATGAGTACGATTAAATTTGCTGCCTTAATCCCTTTTGAAATTTTTGTGCTAATCTTGGACTGTTCAATGTCAACCACAATCTCCTAGAATTCTCATTGTGATAATAAATTTAAGTGTAGTATTCTAAATTCGTTTGTGGAAATTAGAATCATTTTTGGTCACCTGCCGTTAAAAAGCATGATTCATAGATTTAATCTTTTGTACAATCGTCATGTTTTACAGATTTTTTTCTGTTAACACCTCTTGAGCTCCGCCGTATTTTGGCGGATTCAACTAATATATTCAGGTTTAGGCAAATGTTCGTCTAGATGAAGACTTTCGTTATCTGAGCTTTGTGAAAAAGCCTTTGCTAACGATTGACCTACGCTGTTTGTCTTGTATAGCCATAGAAAATATCAGGCTCTGTTTTGGGTCCAAGTTGGTACAAAAGTTTCATTTAGGTCATGGTCTAAAAACGCGCGCTTGATGCCAGCGAATATGTTACCATTTACTTATTCGTCTTTTAATTAAGTGTGTAGTTTCCCAAGCACATATATGTATAGTCTATTGTTATTTAATATATCATCATGCCTTTATATGGTGTGCAACAGCTCCTGAAAACAAAATCAAGGTTTCCAGTTTCATCCGGTCATAGTTCAGCTACACTGATGGATAAATACAGAAATGCGTGTTTGAAATATTATGGCGAGAGGCATTTTCAATTACGGTGGGCATGTAGCACGATTCGATATACGACTGCGCTCGAATAACCTTTCGAAAGCTGACTAAGAACTTGTAAAATCGATTTGATCTTGTATTCATTGATATGATCCTGATTATAAAATAAAAAACGATATCTGTACACATCAACGCTGAGATGTTGATTACAGCCAGGCCTTACTGTCAACGAGTGCTACAATACAAAAAAGAGTCGCCATGTGCACGATCGAAGGAAGTAAGGAGGACTTGAAAGGTTGGCAAAAGTAAACACCAAAACGAAATATATTAAATATAGATGAGAAACTAGCCATACTCTACTACTGTCCATGCTTTTATCGGATAGGCGCATCTGTCGTTTAATATTTATTAGCTCAGCAAACGTTACTCGTGTATTCGCACGATCATTTACACATGGTCGGGTATGCTGCAGTACAAAAAATATGCGGTAACTTGCGTAGATGTTAACCCCAGGTGCAATGGAGCAGAACCACTGCGGTTCAAAGACCCAATATATGTCTCAAACACAGTCAAACGTACATACGTACAAGTACCGCTAACATGACAAATGAGTCCAGGTACAGATTGTAAGGATTGTTACTCTATTGTTGATGTAATATCATGAACATGTGTGTCGTATACACGTCTGAAAGCATCGTGATGAAAACATTACGGTACGATTTAACTGTTCACTTGAAGAACAATTATTTTGGCATCAGAATATGTAGCGATCGCTATAGTAGATGACTTGGATTCACTTGGTCGTACCAGCGAAAATAAATGTATAAATGGATTAAAACCACATATGAATCAGCAAAGACTGTCTCCGTGTTCCACAAAAAGTTTCCAAAACCATCTTCCTTAGACCAACTCGGAAACAGTTTGGTTTATGATATATATATATATGCATCAAATTACCTGGAAGATTTCTGCTTGCTATGGTCAATTGCTGCATTTAGGATCTCGATTCAGATTGATATTCGTGAACAACGAACGTGTTGCTGTTTGACATTTAAATTTTCAGTTCTTGCGGGAACAGCTCTGAATGGGATTTCGTCCAAGCAGAACGTTGTAGCAAGCCATAGGGTAATTCATTTATGTGAGTGCAAAATTACTACCCATATTTATGTGGAACCCACGCATACATATAGACTCCTTCAGGGATTATCCATTGCATGGTATCCAACGGGAATAAACATCCTTTTGTGGAATTATACATTCAACTTTGACGCTTTCGAAGTCACTTTCGTTGTAGAAGACAATCCACATGCATGTTATACTTGATTTTGTTGGCTTTGTCTCTTGATGTTTTGCTGGATATACCAGTTCCATCCATAGTCGAGTAGAATTAAGTTCACAGTTACGCACGTTCTTCAATAAGTTTGCTCGCGCTTATTTTTCTTTATTTACCCCAGATAATAGTTTTGGCGTTTCTAAATATCGAATTATGCCAAACTGGTTCACTGATATGTTTTGCTAACTTCAACGTAGACGTCATTGGTTGTGTTGTGGACCAGCAAAAGTCACAAATAGCTAAGCTTGCAATGCACATTGTGAACCAGCTGGCTGCATGTAGTAAACGTACTTTCGTGGAAGCTGGACTTTTGATCCACGATCGCATAATAGTATGATTACATCTACTCTTTCTAGATTGACAATGTTTCAGAAGCCAATGATTAATCGTTGTAACTCGTCAGTGTATTGAATGTCAGCTTCAAAAGAATTATCGTTTGTCGTTGTTGCTTTCCACCTAGAAGAAACAAGTCTTCAGCGGCATTATCGCCTATGCATATAGGTCGTTCAGATGAAGATACATAGCATCTGGTCAGAAAGGAAACCTGATACATATTCTTGACTGGGTCGTTAACCCGAGTAACGAGGCCTCAACATGAACATTCCACCACGAATATCACGCGTTGATAGCGATGAAAAGTAATGTGCTGGGTCTTGCTTGAAGTTGCACAATTCAGTACTATACAAATTTTAAAAACATCGGCCGATAAGCATTCTTGATCTAACATTTAGGGATATATGGCGATGCAGGTTAAGATGGTGTATGAACTTACTTTTTTCATACTAAATTCCGACAACACAAGTTTCATTTTGTATGATAGTAAGCTCGCTGAATTAGAATCTATATGATCAGATATGTGAATTATCTGCATTATCTGCATTTCATGTCTTATTCTAATCAACGGAAATGGTTTCATGGAACTGTGTGAGAATATCCATTTTGCATTAGATCTTAAAACCATATTTAACAGTTCACTAGAAGACAATGACGGACTACAGAGGATGTACACTCAAATTAACCATTAAACATAAATTGACCAAAAAAAACTATGTATGGAGTAAGGCCAGAATCAAGCAAAGGTAAAATAAACACCTTCCCAATAGCGTTTGCATTAGGAAACATCTTTTCGTTAGAAAAGACGGTCAATATCAACTACATTTCAATACTCAAACGACTTTGATAATTTCAACACCTACATATGATGTATTCCACCAGTAACACAATAGTTTTTGTTGACAAATGGGTGTTATTTTTGCATGAAGCTTCATCATATAATCGAAGACATGACAGCTTTACGAGTTCCTGCTGTAATCATCATCTTGTCCGTAATTCTAATTAGGATGTTGTAAATAAACATTGCCGACAAAATCGTCTGTAGCACTCTGCAAACTTTAGTAATACTACAGATCGTGATATCACTGTGAAATTGAAACAAGGGTACCAACGCCTCGATAAAGAAGCATCGTTGTGCACATTACCACCAAAGTAAAACAAATTGCTATATTTTAAAAGGACAAGCAAGCGTCAGTGAAAAACACAATAGAGAATAACCATCTCTCTTAGAACACTGTCACTGTGTATATATTGTTCCATAAGGGGGGAGAAGCTCAGCAGCAATACAAACTGTAACTTGCTCTTACCATCTGAATATTCAAACTCGAATACACGTTTCTACTTACCAGTTGGAAAGTAACTGGGGATTTAAACAAAGTAATGGATATGATGGTCGACGTTATAATGTTTATGAAATAATAAATATCGTCTATACGTTATAGTCACTGTGTGCGATCATAACGAACACTAACCTGTGTTTTAATGATGTTCAAAGTTTATAGCATATCAGTCACAGAAATTCAAATCTGCTAAATATCGATCCCGTACATACAAATCCATTGTGTGGTTGTGACACTCATGGCCTAAAATCTTCCATGTTTTCTTACTTGATACATTTGCTGACTTCTAGGTTAATCATTTAATATAAAGAAGTTTGCAGTTCTTTTTCATTTTGTCGAAAGTTATTACATTACCATGCACATTATCATCTTGGAGTTACTGATACGCATGATTTTAATTTTCCTTAATTTCCTAGTTTTAAATTCCGCCATTAAAATTCAAATGGTGGTTGATTTCTAATACCACGATCAGGATCAACGGAGACGCGATATTGCATACAAGCGAAATCTAAGCAATATATCCGGGCAAGCCGAAGTGCGGGGAGGGATTTTCAGAGATTAACATTCAGGAACTGGCAGATGACGTTCTGCCCAAACCCGGTTTAATTTAATGTTCAAGCTGACTATTAAGAGTGTAAATTTATCATGTATTTCTTATGTTTGGATATCTAAAATGGACATTTAATTAAGTGGATCATTTAATTTATATGTAGTTATACAAAACCTAATTTCCCTATTAAGCGAATGATAATTCTCTCCAAGTATGGCAACATGCGATTGATGGAGTAGCTTATGCACATTTTGATTATCAGGTTACATTAGTACTCAATTACATATATTTTAACTGATTGCCAACGTGATTTGTATAATTTTACTGTTTGCATATTACTGTTTACTGTTTACATTTCGTCATTTATATATCTATAGTATTATTTATATTTGGAAATGAATGCAAGTAGATTCATTCTCATGACGTGCGTTATTATAAGATTCGGTCTTCAATATTTAAATTTCCATTTTTTGTGTTAGTGTTATACAGTTTGTATTTGAGTTTTATTTCATTAAATCCTGTTTTATAATGCATATAGTTCAGTTTCAAAGTTTTACAATTTTATTATTAATTTACTTCTTATATTCTTCAAACATTTTACAGTTCCCTAAAACCTTTTTTGCAGTTTTTAATTTTGTGTTTGTTTAAAAATGTTCATCTCTTGTGTAACTCCACGGAAACCACATATTTTGATTACACATTTGCATTTGTGCTACTCTTTATGATCAATGTGAAGTGATTTAGCAGCAGAGAGGGTGAACAGACCACGTTTTCAAGCAAAAATAAGGCTTCCCACAAATCTCATTTTAACCGAAAAAAAAAAGTCTCCATTTTTGTAAAACGGAGATTTTACGATTTTGCTCACAACGATGTGGTCATCCACCCTCTCTGCTGCTAAGGGAGATAAATTCTTTATAGATTAATCCGCCACAACTTATAACATTTACCTACTAAGTTCCCTTGTATTATGACGTTAAAGGAATTTGTCGTCTGCTATATTACCTGTAGAGAGGTATAATTGACATGTGTGCGCCCACGTGACTGTAATGGAGTAAATACGTGTGTTTCGTTAGAGTTGTTTTTTATCAACTTTAAATAATTTTAAAATCTTTTATTGTCGCTTTGGCTAAAACTGCATTTATTTAAATAGTTGTATTTATTGAGATCATCTATTAATACACTTTAAGTACAGACGTTCTTTATAATCCAGTATTATCTATGTTCGTTCAGCCGGAACGCGAGTGTTTCCCATTCATTGAAGTAGGTGGGCGTGGTTAAAATTCCTTGTATACAGCTCTTTATGATCTAATCGATAATGCATTTTTGTATAGAATAGGGAAAATATATGTTGTTATTTAAAAAACTGTATTATTTTGTTTAATGTTTCATTTAAAATAATTGTCTCATTTAAATGTTGTGAAACAGCATTAATAAGTAATAAGGAAATAAAATAACATACCCATGAAACGACGCTGCTGAAATAGTCGCCTTATATAGTATATCAAAGGTATAAAGCTTGGGGCTTTCGAAGGCCATTGCGACCGATCAAAACTAACCAACGCCATTAACCCAGGCGTGTGGTTGTCTTTTGTTCACAATCATGCAACCGGGTTAATTTAATTGGTTGCTTTTGATTGGTTGATTGGCCGTAGAAAATCCGCCCCGTCGTTTCATGTTTGTGCTGTCTTGTGCCGTCCCACATCATTACCATCATCGTTCCATTGAATTATAATCCATCCTTAATTAAGTTAATTAAGTACATGTTATGCCTAAAATTTGCCGCAACACTCGAGCGGAGATATATATGGCATTGTGCCGTCCATGTTGTGACGTCACACCAAGCATATCTTCTGGGCGGTCTAAGATGGCGTTTGCCACCTTAGGCCTCCCGCCGGAGATGTATGTTTCGGGTCCCCTTGGGCTTACTTGGATGCGAAGGCAACCAAGGAGTTCCAAAGATGTGTTGTCGTATATGTAATGTTTTTTTTTTTTTTTAATAATTAGAGATACAGTATACTATATTTATAAATAAATATAAATAATGGATATCAATGATGTAAATGCTATAATTGCTGAAATCTCAAATTTAAATAATAAAGGGGTATTATTATCTGAAAGTCTCGACGCTGACAAGATTACCTCGGAATATGAAGATATTGAGTATCAGTCTAGTAAGGGTCGTTATGTTTTACCTAGGATGTACAGGCTCGTGAAAGGAATTCAAAAATCCATCAATGCTTGTTTGTACGGTAACGACATTAATGTATTCATAACGCTATTTAGCACCGTTGAAGCAATACGTCAAAAGCTCGGCCAAGAGTATCAAAAACGAGCTGAAATTAGTTCTAAGGTTCGTGATCTTAGAAAAATGTTAAACGAGGAAAAACCCGTATCTTAACCACGTGAGCGTTACTATAAAATAGGCTTTCAGTAATTTTTATTAAAAATAAATTTTTTTTTAGCGTTTTTTGTAACACTTACATAGGATTTTCTCCTGAAAGGATACTCAGCAGTCTGGACTTGCCCATGCAGTTATGTGCATAATGGATGATCTGGTCGTAGTAGCAAGTAATCACCGCGACGCCTCCATTTTCACGTAGTTGTTCTTGTTGCCGCGTCGTTAACACAAATCGTTCATCGCCGTTCTCAGATATTACAATTCTGAAATCCCCAGCGATGTTATTTCTGAAACATTCGCGGATAGCGTCGTACAGTTTAACCCTGTCGAAGATGAATACGTTAGCTTGATGGTACATTATTTAATAACTAAGTTATTTAATTGTGATGGAAACCCAAAGGGTTTTACATTTGAAAATTTAGTTCACAAACAATATATGGTAGGTGAATCGCTTACAACTAGATTAGCCCGAGAGCGGCTAGCAGCAATTAAAAAGTTTATACCGGTTCGAGACAGACTTCGCGAGAAATTTCAACTACGACAACATGCGCAGACTGACTTTTCTGTGTCAAGTGAACAACTGTTTACTCCGATAACAAGTGCGACCAAAGATGTGAAAACAGCAACTGAACGAGCAATATACGGAGATATTCCTAAGGAAGGCAAGCGACGAGAAGTGCCTGTTCTTGGTGTGCTTGAAAAGATAGCAGCAGAGACCGGACAAACACGCGCAGGGATACAACAGCTATCCAGTGATATAAAAACTCAGCGCGAAATTGAAGAACGCGAAGGTGCAGCTGCAGGAAGAGACTATTCACCTGAGAATATATTTACAGTCGCAGCAGTAAATGAAATTGAAGGAATCCGAACGGATTACGAATTAGCTGATTTTGCTAGAAACAATTTTCCAAAGGGTATAAGAGAGAATTTATTAAAAGACGAGTTTAAAAGTTTTATAAAAAGCAAAGACACTTGGGCATCAAAAATATATCTAGCGAAACACGGCGGGGATAAAATCTCAGCGTTGCAGCACCCTGGTTATAATAACTTTCTAGCTGTGGTTAAAGGCGGTCTACAACCACCACCTTATATGGAGGATCCAATCCCGGAACAAATAGACATAAAAGCAGAAGCTGGTTCTAAGAAAACAAGCGGAAAAGGATATTCGATTGGAAATCTAAAGGATGTCTTTGACTCTACCGTGACATGCCCTGGTAACATTCTCAGTGATATATCAAGGTTAGAGGTTCTCATCGGAGGGAAACGAGCCGGAAATAATTCACCGGAAGTAATTAATGAAGCAGCTGATATCTGTAGACGATTATTTGCCGGCGGTATCATGGACATTGATGTATATCGAGAACTTATTGCTGAATTAGTTGAAAATCACAGAGACGCCCAACGTTATGATGAAAATCCAATGGATGTAAGCGATTAATCACTAATTGAAAAACTACTAGTTTTATAACAAGATGATTATACACTACAACCATGATAAACCAGTAAGCGTCTACGTGGTGAACTCACGATTGCCTGTTTATAGAGCATATTACGGAGATGGTTTCGGCAATACCATTGCGGGGTTATTTACAAGAATGGCTCCCAAGGTAGCGCCGTTAGCTAAACAATTATCAATGAAAGCCATTGATGCTATTCGTGATAAGGGAATCAATTTCGTTGGAAATCTTGCAGGAAAGGCATTTTCTGCCGCGAAAGATAAAATAGCATTATTGGTACGAAAGAAACCAGGAATGACTTCGTCAGTGGTGAAACCACTAGTGCTGCCATCAACTACAGTGATGCCTGCAAAAATCAGCAAAGCAATAAATAGTGCAGTGGAAGAAAAACTAGCGCAATTGACTTCGTCACCACCGGTAACAGATAGCGCTATCATGAACGCGATAGCAGGAAGTGGTTTGAAACAAAAAAGAAATTCTTCGAATTTTCAACGACGATAATTATTGCTTTGCAATTCACCAATTGAAAACGCTAGTAATGTTATAATGTTTAAACGAACAGCTGATCCCGCGTTAGATATGGAAGCCCCAGTGCGCAAGGATGATTCCGTCCGCGATTATCAATACTATTCCTATCATGCAATACAACCCGACCTACGATCGCGAATTGAACTTCAAGTTCAAGATACCAGTAAATACTTTTTGCCATGTGAAGCATTTATTGAAGTAGAAGGAAAACTTGTAACAAATGTTGCAGCTGATACCCCATATGCAAATGATCCAAATATCCGAGTTGGTTTCGTCAACAATGGTATAATGGCGTTATTTGAAAGTGCAAGATATCTCATTGATGGAAAAGAAATTGAATCAATAGACCGCGAGGTTGATGTTGCAACAACAATAATCGGACTAGCAAGATACTCCGATGATTATACAAGATCGGCTGGTCCATCTATGATGTTTGCAAAGGATACCTCTGATAACGCTGACCACCTTCAATACATTAAAGTGTTAACACCGCAAGACACTTCAGTTGATAATCAACGAGAAGCAACTAATCCAGAACGTCGAGCTAGACCAGGAGCTGCGTTTGATATTCTTAGAGGCGTTAATGATAATTTCAATTTAGGATTTGCAACACGAAAATTAGCATTGCAAGAACAAGATAAAAAGTTTTCGTGTGCGATTCCACTCCATCATATATTTGGATTCTGCAGAAATGTAAGAAAAGTCATCTATGGAGCCAAACACACAATCGCGTTAGTGCGAAAAGGCAATGACAATGATGCAATTTGGCGTACTGGTGCCGATGAAGGTAAAGTTGTTTTGAGTAAAATAGTATTATGGATGCCAGTAATGACTCCATCAATTACCACGGAAGAGCGGCTGCTCTCATTTATGGAAACCGGTGGTAAATCATTGCTAAGTTGGCTAACAACAACGACTGATGCTAAAGAGGATAATGTTAATGGTACATTTACATGGCACCTGGCATCAAAACAAGGCGTTTCAGCTCCACGTCATATATTTATAGCGCTGCAGAATCGGAATCGATTAGGTTCCCAAGAACGCAGTCATATGATATTTGATCGGTTAGGGGTAAGTGAGGTTTCACTGAGAATAAACGGACAACAAGAACCATCTGAGGATATACAGCTTAATTACGGAAACAACCAAATAGCACGTGTGTATCATCGGATGCTGTCATATATGGGTCGTGATCAAAATGTTGATACCGGTTTGCAAATATCGCAACTCGATTTTAAGAACTTGTATCCAATTTATTACTTTTCACTGGAACATCTTGATTTAACAAGACAATCCGTTGTTGACATACATTTTAGGGCTCGTATAGATCTTGGCGGTGTTGATTATAGAGCGGTTGCTGTTATTCTCAGCGACAAATCAAGGTTGTTAGAAGGGGCTGGCGGACGAATGAGACTCGTTGATGCACCAGTAGAAAATCTATGATTGAAATCGTAAACGATTTTCACAATTAGATCAATTGAAAGCATAAATGTGTTTTACAATAAAATGCCATATAGTGTTGTTAGTGTCAAGCTGACTGATGGTCAGGTCAAGAAATTAAAATCAAAATCCGCTAAAGAATGTGGAACCACAATAACGTTAAAACCAGCGCAGATGTCTGGCGGTACACATAAAATATCACTGACGGATCGTCAAATAAAACATTTCAATGATGCAATGAAAAATAAGCGAGGAGTTCAAATAGAATTTTCAAAAGCCGCAGTCGCGAACATGATAAAATCAGGTGGTATATTTCCATTGTTAGCCGCAATACCAGCATTGATTGCAGCGGCTGCCCCAGCGGTGGCGAAAGCGGCAGCGTTGGGAGCCGTTGGTACCGCGGCAGGGATGGCGTTGAAAAAGGCAACTGGGAAAGGATATAAAAAAAAGGGAAAGGGGTTGTACCTACCAGGAACCCCGTATTCATGGTACAGCGGGAAATCCGTGAACGGATCGGGTCTAAGAAGAATACCAGGAACGGTTTATTAATTGAAAAATCTTCGATTTCCGAATCTTCGATTTCCGAACCTATGGTTCCTATGTCCAATTTTGATTTAATTGATGCTGCTAAAAAACTAGCGATAAAAAACTTCAGAGGGGTTTTTATGAGAGATCAATTACCGAGAAAACCAAATAACGTTGAAACCGGTATTATCAATCTTGATAACAGCAGCGGATCGGGAACTCACTGGGTTGCATACGCGATTGATCCACGTGGGATTGTCTATTTCGATTCATATGGGCTAGCCCCACCGAAAGAGTTTATGCGGTATATAAATTCTTCGACGAAACTCAAAGAGTTTCCGATTTTTTATTCCACGCTGCCAACACAACAATTAAATGATCCACCGATATGCGGCCGTGAAGTATTAAATGTCCTCGCAGAGATTTCATTAAAATCCTTTAGATCTCCGTGGAAACCACCTCATCTGGTTGTAAACGAATACACGAGTGGGAAATTACAAGGATCAATAAATTGAAAACACAAGTTACGCTAACAATAATGATTGATATTTGGGGACAATCTCTGTCAATGTTGGAACCCACCGAGGAAACGTCTGCGGGTTCTATCGAGGATGTAAAAAAAATAATTGAAGATGAAATCGCTGAGATGTTAAATTTAATAGATGTTGACCCGAACGAATTAGTTGTATTTCAAGATCGCCAGGGTAAATTGAAAAGCAGTAATATATCCGTGAATGACATTTTGATACGGCAGAGCGATGCCGCTGAAAACTCTATTGCGCTTTATTCCAACGGTGGACGACTTAAACCAGGCGCACTTGTGTCTACGATCACCGACGCGATTGCCGCCCACGACAACACGATTGTCACCCACGACAACACGATTGCCACCCACGGCCGTGAGCTGAATGATCTTATACGAGGTTATAATAGTTTTCGCAAAAATGTCGTACATAAATTCTTTGGAAACCCGCTTGTGGTTGGCATGACTCTAGCTGAAATTAAATACTTGTTGAATTCATTCTTCGCTAACAAGGAAGCTGGAAGGATGATGACTGCTTCAGAAATCAAGGCAAATTATCTCGAGATTTCTAAACTAATAGAAGATCAAAAACCCACTAACGACGTAGTTGTTAAGTTTTTTGGAACCCCACTTGTGGCTGGCATGACTCTCGCTGAAATTAGCGAGTTTATCGGCAAGCATACTCACAATGCCTACATCGCTAATAGTTTCTTTGGTGTCCCGGCTACATCTACGATGACTCTCAAAGATATTAATATGTTTATGGTGAGACAAACAACACTTAATACCATCGTTGATAAATTTTTAGGGAGAACACCTGTATCTGAAACCACACTGACAGGTCCGACTCTCGCTGAAATTAAAAGCGCTATTGACGAACAAAAACCCACCAGTGAAATGGCTAAAAATTTCTTTGAGGGTTCTAAAAGTTACAATATCACTACGACATATTCTCAACTCGAGGGGGATTATCTATTCCGAGAAGGTTTGAAACTTCACCTCCTTTTGGTTTCATTTTTTAAACGCCACGATGGAAAGATAATGAAAGATACCGAAATCAATAAAACCTATTCCGACGTTATTGACGATATTTCTAAACTAAAAGAAAAATCTGAAAGGGTAAAGCATGGGACCTTTGATTGGATAAAAAACTCTAATGCTAAATTGAAAGTCAATATCGAGGGGTGGCCCCATGGTATCTACAGGATGACATTAATCTCTAACAATCAATTTGATATCATCGTGAAAGGTAAAACCTACTTTGGTGGCACCGCGACAGTAATTATCGTGGGTGGAGAAGAATTTGAGATTGTCGGGGTTGATAACACCATTAGAAAAGAAATAACATGGTGTATAGAATTTATATGTGAAGTAAACTACCCCCTGATCCACTACCCGGAAGATGGCAAATAATTGAAAACACTAACGGGTTTAAAATAACAATGATTTCATCAACGCAATGTCGCTATGATCAAGTCAGAGAATTTCAGACTAGACTCAAAACCCTCACTGAGGAGTATCAAATAAAAATAAAAAAATACCGACGAAGAATCACCGCAATTGATGTTATTATGTACTCGGTGTCAAGCGTTCTCACTGGCGCCGGAATAATACTTGCATCGGTTATAATGATTGCCCCGGTCGTAGTTCCAATTTGCATTTCTGCGGTGGCTACAATCGGGGGTATATCAACCGGGATAGCAAAAAAGATATCATCATGCAGCCAGAGTAAACTGCAGAATTACTTACTTCAATTTCATATTGCATCAACCGCATATTCGCAGTTATCCCTGATGATATCATCGTCACTCGATAATACAATTATATCAGATAGTGAATTCTCAGCGATGGTCAGTATTTTTGATTCAGCGATATCAAAATTAGAGCAACAACATGAATATAATAACAATGACAACACCGATGGAATTAGAAAACACAAACCCAAAAAAAACCAAAATGATCTCAATAATCTCAACCATACCAGATTGTGAGTTCTCAGTGATGGTCAGTATTTATGATTCCGCGGTGTCAAAATTAGAAATACAACATGAGTATAATAACAATGACGACACCGATGGAATTACTTCAACGAGTAGTGGAGAACACGAACCCAGTACAAACAAGCATGATATCAATAACATCAACGAGTCCTGAATTTAGTGTGAACTTCCCTTCTCCGATTCCAGTGCGTGAGATCGCGCTGGCAAAATTACGAGTATATCATAGCTGGCCTAATATCAGATCGGTTGCATTTGGTGGTCAGCAACCCAATAACGCACTGGTGTTCTCGTATAAGAATAAACCCGATGGTACTCCAGAGTGGGAAACTGTTTCGTTACCAACTGGGTCGTACCAAATTAAGCAAATCAATGCTGAAATTCAGCGTAGAATAAAATCAATCACTGGAAAAGAATCAAAAATAGCTATTAATCTTCATCAACCGACGCTCTCGTCGTCGATCGAAATAAGCACAGAGGGATACATTGTAGATATATATAACAGCTCGTTAAGAACAGTGTTAGGATGGCCTGAAAAACCACCGGAAAAATCCGCCACCGACTTAACCACGGACGTACAATCATATCATGAAATCAATCCCAGTTATCGAGATAATTTATCTGATATAAGAAAAGGAAGAATCGCCGATAGATTTATATTTACCAACAAAGACACATTGCAATGGGATTTTATCATTAAAAGAACAACCGACTCATCTGTTACTATTTCATTTACGCTAATTGACATCCGTGGTTATTTTAATGAAATTAAACAACTATATGAAACACAACTAGAACAACTACGGAAAACAAAATCGCAAAAACACGTTGAAATAATAAATCAACTTATATCGGATATGGAATATATCTATGAACTAATTATTCAAACAATAATTAATGACAACAGCGACAATAAACAACGATTCCTAACCGATTACAATATCACAGAGGACAATCTGCGTAATTTCAAGTTCCCCGGGTACAAAGCTGATGAACTAGCAAGAATTGTTAAAACCGATATCAAGGCGCTACAAAAACAAGATCCATCTGTCCTCCTCAAATATAATAATGACCCAGATGGCGGTGGTAGGCATATCGCTCCGTTCAACGTGAATATATCCTCAGTGATTGCGCTCAATTTAGTATGTGATGCAATTGAAGGAAGCTATCAAATTAATCTCGAACGATCAAATCAAGCTCAGCAAGGATATATTCTTTATTCGTTTGCACCAACAGCTCCTCCAGGATTCCTAATTATTGAGAACCCAATTAATCCTGTCTACATGCGATGCCATAATAATTCGTTAACGAGAATTAATTTCAAACTCACCGACCAGTCAAATAATCTGATTGATTTACAAGAAGAGGTGTTAGCGATTAGTCTGTTTGTAAAGTCGTAAAGACTTTCAATCCTAAAAATCTTCGATTTTCAACAAAGGATTTTCATCCCCCCCCCCCCCAGACAAGGTCTGGGACAAGGTCTGGGACAAGGTCTGGGACAAGGTCTGGGACAAGGTCTGGGACAAGGTCTGGGACACGATATCGTATCGGACTCGATCAAATTTTCGGTTGAACTCGTAAAAGAATTATTAACCCACAAATGAAACATTTGCAGCAGCAGCAGAGAGGGTGATGACCACATCGTGCAACCTTGAATCGTTTAGGTGTATACGAATTTTATTTTATGACCATTTTTTTTAGACAGAGCAGTTTTAATTATATTTTCTGAAACAAATCGTATTGAAGCCCTACAAATGTCAAAGTATCTACTGGCTTCATTTATCGATTGAAAGCTTCTCTCTTCATTATTTTCTAAATCAAACGATTTAACTCTCCTAGGGGGTTTTGCATGTTTGCCAGTTCCACCTAATTTTGCATTCCGACTTTGTGAGACGGCTTGAAGATTCACAAGACAATTATCAGTCTTCACGCCATTTATGTGATCAATCACAAATCCGTCTTCGATTAATCCATTATGACATTCAAAAATAATTCTGTGACAGAGATATGTTTTATTTCTAGCACTAAACAACAAATACCCCATATTATTTAGATATCCAACCGGGTTTTTTAGTCTGCGGTGCCTGACAACACCATCACTGGAGGCTTCGTAATTAACGAGCACTGGATGAGGTCTGAAATATTGGCTCATTTATATAATAATATTACTTGTCTAATTTATTATTTGCTTTAATTATAAGTCTATCAATGTAGTCTTGAGGGGTTTTGATGATTTTGTCCTTGATTTTATCAAGGACGTTAGGGTCAATGATTCGTTTGTCATAGTAGCGTTTTAGTTCCCTGTATCGTTTACCCCCACAAGCAAGACACAACTGCGATTTTCCTCTAACACCCACCCCACATTGGAGGCATGGAAGAGGGCCAAAACTTCCTCGCCTAACGCTTTGTAAATGATACCCACAGAATTCGCTTCTGCATGATTTGTTACACGGGGTTGTTGATCCAATCATTAGCCACTTGCAGTGATTCATTATACTATATTTTTCTATTTAAATACTTGTTTTAATTATAACATGGAGGAATTCAACAGATTATCCAAAATTAAGCCTTGGAGAAATACTAAATTCATTGATTATAACATGGCAGAGCTCAAGAGATTATCCAAAATTAAGCCTTGGAGAAATACTAAATTCATTGATTATAACATGGCAGAGTTCAAGAGATTATCCAAAATTAAGCCCTGGAAAAATACTAAATTCAATCTTGATAGGGAGTTCCAAAGATTATCGAAAATTAAGCCCTGGAAAAATACTAAATTCAATCTTGATAGAGTCTCTGATACACCAAAACGTCTAATCGGTGATAGAACTATACTCGGTAAAATCAGGGAGTGTTTTAATGAATTCTACCGAGACGGTGCAGCATACTGTTGGTCGACATTTCGAATTATTGATGAAGATGTCAATGTACCCATCATCGATGCTACTATGAACGATAAAAGAGCAGCTGAGATAATTTCACACCTTGGCGTAAAATCCAAAGGTGGAAATCCAAAGGTGGAAATCCAAAGGATTTCAAGCAAAGCAATTCCCAAACAAAGCAATTCCCATCAGAAGTATTTTTTCAGAATAAAATTCATTATCGAAGTCGAAGGCAAATGGATTATTAGGGATAAATTTGAACCAATCCTCAAGGATAAAAAAACTGTCATTGTAAGTAGAGATTCCAAACCAGGAATTCTAACTGGAATTGACAAACCATACTACGAGAGATCTTATCCTGTAACAGCAATCGTTTATGGGATATATCCGTTAAATGATAAACCCGATATTGCAAAACTAGCTCCTATGAAATATTCACCGTTGACTTCGTCAAGGCTCAATTGTGTAGCAACACGGGTAATGGAACACTTCACAAATGCATCCCGAGGAAATAAACTAACTGATCTGCGACGTAGGAAAATAACCGAATGGGAACTGACAGTGAAACAGCACGGTGCAAAGATTTCTGATATAGCTAAATTAGAAGCATCATTAAAATTCCCAATATCAGTAACAACAATAACCGGAGAAGTATTATACGAACCGAAATATCAATCGCGAGGGGCTCCAATACAAATTATTGATCATAACGAACACGCGTGGACACCTGCAGTAACAATATTTCCACGAGATAGAACCGTGAGATATATCCCCCCGGAATATTCCGGGGAATTTTCCGGGGATGTTTTCTATGAAGAGAAATTATTTGATGCTATTCATGCGTTGTGTAAAGATGATCCTGTGTCAGTGTGGTTACTTAGTAGTGCTGGTTCCGAATCAGGATTTGATCAATTTGTAAGACCAAATGGTGAATTATATCGCGTTGAAGAATTAGATAACAGAATGAGAAAAATCGCTAGTGATTTTTCACCAGAGAGTTCCCATGAAAAACTATTGACGGATAGTTTTACTATTCCATCAGTGGTAGCTCACTTCGCAAGAGAAAAAAACTCATGGCGTCCAACACGAAGTGATTTTCTCGAGGACGTTAAATTAAGTTGCATCGAATTTGGTCATGGAGGACTGTGGAATACGAAATACTCACGTGATGGTATGATTTCAATTGATATAGCCGCGTGTTATCCCGGAAGTTTTCTCGGGTATGGGGAATGTAGTAACTATTTTAAACGATTTGGACACCCCACGCATGAAATGACTCGTGTTGCGATTAATGGGCTATTACCTGATTTTGATTTAACCGGATTCGCTCGTGTGATATCATTTGAACTCGCTACAGGGTTACATCCGTGTAGTTATGTTTGGCTCGGTAGACATATATCTGAAAAGGCCTGGATGCCAATAGTGTTACTACGATATATGATTGATTGTGGCATGCTGATATCGTTGATTGTTTCCGAAGCTATTATATGCTATCGAGCTCAGAAAGAAGTTTGGCTACCACAACCCGATCTAGATCGTATAATTAGCGAATTGCGAAAACAATTCCCTGATTTCAATGAAGAACAAATCATGAATTGGTCTAAGAAGTTATTTGAAATTAAAAAAGAACAAGCAAAGGATTTTGGACGAAGAATAATCGGTAAATTTACCCAGGGTGGAAGATACGACAATGCAAAATTTTCCTCGCGGTTGATCATAGACGTCGCTGAATACGATTTTCTTGTAACGGATTTAACGAAACAGGGAAAACTTGTATCCCGTAAGGATGCTTTTCTATCCAATGGTGAGAAATTGGGTACGGTTGTTACCTACTGTGATGGATATAATTCCCAGTACACACATTTGAGAAGTTCTATGCTAGCTTATGCTTCTATCAATTTATTTTCGATGATAAATAGATTTCCTAATACCGCGGTTAGAGTAGCTACTGATTCGATGTATATAAACAATAAATACAAATCAGATGTAGCTAAATTCACATCCCAGGAGGAAGCGTGGGGATGTTGGAGATTTAAAAAGGAGACGCTACATGAGTATTGTGAATCGGCAGATGTTACCATGGATGAAAAGTACTTAAAATGTGATGAGATTCAATCAGAATTTTCTAATGCACCACCGGTATCTGATCCAATATGTAGATACAAGACAGTTTATTTAAACGGTTGTGGTGGGTCAGGAAAGACAACTCGTGCAATTGAATTATATCGTCGGAAAAATCCTACGGATTTCACAAACATGATTGTGTTAACACCGACTCACAGACTCGCCAGAGAGATGATACAGCGAGGGGTAAATGCCTGTACTTATCATAGTTTCTTTCGATGGAAAGGCGATGAATGGACCCCTGATCGAATGGGTGATAAATTCATTCCTGAAATCATAATTTGGGATGAAATATGCACGGTATCGTTGAGAGTATTACAAACATTTCTCGAGTGGTTGTTAAACAAAAACACAAAAGTCGTCATGTGCGGTGATCACGGCCAACCACCACCATTTGTCGGTGGATCTCCACATGAATGGCTAAAGGGTTCTGTAGACTATTATGAAGAAATTAATACCGACCATAGATCACTTGATGAACAATTACGCGAGTTCAAAGCACTGATTAGATTACAACCGGATAAAATCCAATGCGAAATAGCGCGTGAAATAATTTCAGAAACTCCCATGAATGATTTCTGGGAAACGTGGAGACCAAATGATTTGATAGTAGCAAGTAGAAAAATAGTCAGAGACACACTTCAGATGAAGTTATTTGAAACGCATAAAGAAAAATTTGCAACACTTCCAGTACCGTTGTGTTATAGGCCTTCAGATACACGAAAGCAGAATATTGAAGTTGATATTCCAGGGAAGAGTGAAAAGCAGATTCTCGTGTTAAATGATATTGTGCTGGTTGATATCAGCGTCGTCGAAAATGCATTGCGTGCTAATAAATCCCCATGGACGCTAGGATACGCAGCGACGATACATTCTTCACAGGGATTAACTATATCGGATACAATTGTTTGGATGGTAGATAATCGCATCGAATGGTCGAATTTAGTCTATCTCGCAGTATCCAGAGTACGAAAAATAAATCAACTTCGAAGAGTTGTCGTTGGCGAAGCCAGTGGCGATGATAATGACACAACAATAAGTGATATTGATGTTAGCATCATTAATAAAAAACTCTCCGGTTACAAACAACAGGACAAAAAAAACCAACGAGAATTTGATATTGATGCTAAATTAATAATTACGCTGAAACAACAACAGAATAATCACTGCGCGAGTTGCAATTGTATAATGCGTTGGCAGTATTCGGATAAAGATCCTCGCCAATTTACCGTAGACAGAAAAAATAACAGTCTCGGTCATGTCAGAAACAATGTGATGTTGACTTGTCTTGAGTGCAACAGACGCCGGGGTGCCAGCACAATGCCTCTGGCATCGGGTGTTAATTAAGACCATGCGGTGGTAATTGAGTATCCTCGGGAATTACCTGTAATTGTTGTCGAGTAAATCCTCGTTGAGGGGCAGTTGAATCCAGTTTATAGACTGGAGGTCTACCCGTAGATCGTGTTATACTAGATATCTTGTGTGCAGTAACACTCCAAATAGGATCAGTAGCCCTTTTTCTGCCACCCTCAAGCTCTCCTGGTTCGTATAAGTACCTAACAGTGACATTACTACCAAGAATTGGTTGGGAAACGCTAGCGTTTCTAGGGAAATCTTTTTGTGGTTGTACGGGTATAGACTTCTTTTTAATAGCGTTCCTAGGTTTCATGTTGATTGTTCTAGTGATCTCATTATTCAGTGCGGTAATCACAGCTGGTAACCTTTTGACCCATTCACGGGATCGCTTTTCTTGAATGAATTCTTTTGCGTATTGATATCCAAATAACCGCTCAGCAATCGTCCGATTAAATCGTTCGACAATGGCCTGATCGCGATGTAGCGCAGTATGCCCTCGTCGTATGGTGACATTATGATTTTTCATTGTAGATAGAACCGCACCCTGAAATTCCTTGCCAGGATCAACCTGCAATAGATTTGGCCAGTGCAGAGGACCTCGTCGATAAATCCTTTCAAATGCAGAAGCAACTTCAGTGGCTGATTTTGTTTTTAACGGTTCTGCTTCTTTGTATCGACTTGCAATATCAACTACGGTTAACGCATATTTGTAACCACGATCATGTGGCAAAAATAATATATCAGCCTGATGAACTTCATTAGGAGCAGTCACATCAAAATGCGAGAATTGAATTTGTTTAGGCGGTGGTAGATAAATTTGCCATAGTGCCTGTTTGGATAACCAATCCGCCGCTGTAGTTTTTTTCACTTTTGCAGCGCTAGCGAGTTTATGGACTGCTGATTTACCCCTCCAGTATCCTCTTGGGGAATAATAAATTGATTCCATATTATTAATTACCGGCACCTAACATCAATTTACTTTTCATAGCTGATTTTACCAACCACGAAGATAACTTTTCTTTGAAGGATTTATCAGGAATAGCATTTAACGCATGAATTAATTTCACATCTGCTAGATGTCTGTGTTGCAGATTGCTGCTTTTATAAGCAACATCATGAAGGTGACAGGCCTTATCAATGGCGTTTATTGGTTCTTCACCGGGGTTGGGTTGATTTTGATTATTGAGTCTGATATCAAGTCTGGTTCCCGGTCCACAGTAGCTATATCCTGGGAGGTGCTTTTCTCCGGGGTACTTTGCCCATGGGGTTCCAGGGAACTTTGCCAATTTGGCTGCGATATCACCTCCTCGTTTTTTTTTAAATCAGATTTCATAGACACAAATCTAAATTTCTTTGTACCACATTGCACGCATTTACCAGAAAGCGCTGATCGGTTATTTTTAGTTGTAACCGTCGTCACATCATCTGTGCCAGTACGCGTTTTACACTTCACACAATATAGATCCATAATTTATGTATAGAAATATGGATATAATTGATTTTCGGCGACTAAAACAAGAGAACCAATTAAGCATCATGCAGCGCTACCAAACTCTATCCGGATGATTATAATCGGGCCATCTGGATCCGGTAAAACGCAATTGTTGCTCAATTTAATAATGAGATGGATGAAGTGGGATAAGTTGTATTTAATTGCCCCTAGCGTAGATGATCAACGATGTTATGAAGTGTTAAAGGATTTTAACGAGAATGCTTCAGAAATTAAGGGCGAGAACGCCATTGATTTTATAACCGATATCGATGAAGCACCGAGCATTGATGATATTGATGGAGATATTAACAATTTAGTCGTATACGACGATATAATGTTGGATAAACAAAAAAATCCTGCTAGGATCTTTTCCAGAGGCAGGCATAAAAACACTGACGTGATATATGTCACTCAACGCTACACACAGATTCCAAAAGTGATTAGAGATAACTGTAATATTCTTGCTGTGTTTAACGGCGTTGATACACATACGCTACGAAATATTTGGCAGACATGGTGTTCCGATATGGACTTCAATCAATTTAAAAATTTCTTTAGTAACGCTCAGTCAACCCCGCATGGATTTATAACAATAAATTTACATGATCCTCGGACTCGATATCGTATCGGACTGGATCAAATATTCGGTTAAAATCATTTCTTATTTTTTGTTAACCCATAGCAGCAGAGAGGGTGGATGACCACATCGTTGTGAGCAAAATCGTAAAATCTCCGTTTTACAAAAATGGAGACTTTTTTTTTTCGGTTAAAATGAGATTTGTGGGAAGCCTTATTTTTGCTTGAAAACGTGGTCTGTTCACCCTCTCTGCTGCTGATTTCATTAGCTGAGAACACTTTGTGATTTTGCTTACTTTAAATACTGAAGTGGAATTAAATGTTAGCAATGCTAATATTCATATCGTTATCTTCAAAAACGTATTGTTTTTTTTAAAATACATCCTTTTGTAACTAAATACCATTTAATGTGTGCACTCAGTTCGGCGCAAAGTTGACAAAGAGTAATATATGATGTACCTTTAACCTTTCTGTACGTTCTTCATTTCGTTTATAATTATAACGAGCAATCATTCAATCAATGTTTTCCCTTTTAGATACGTTTGTCTCGAAGAAAAAGAAAATCTTTAATATTGTTCACTTTACAATTAATTTTGAATTCTTTACAAATTTTGAAACGTTTTAGATTAACTCATCAACTGGGTTGTGTTGTATTACGTTTAAAACTTACCTCCTCTTCCAAAAATGGTGTTTGCTCTGGAAATGATCGATCGTCCTTCAATTTACGCAGAACATATATGTCATCGTTTCGATTAATCCCATGATTTTTCTTCAGGTTTAAGGTTAGAAGATTCGATCTATAGCTGACGCGAAAGGTCAAATCATCAAGGAGATCCAAGTCACAGTGTATCCGTTTGCTTGCTTCAAATCTTGTGGTCATATCTTTAACCCAGACAATTTTAGAATCGGTAAATGCTGGTAAAACGGGAGACAAGAGAAGAGAATGAAACGAAAGAGTTATTACAGACATGAAAAGAAGTAGCATCCCTTGATTCATTCACCACTTATATTGGATGTCATGTGCATCATGAGCCATAACATAAATGTATTCCCAAAACAACAATTTTACATTTCAATATTTCCTTTTCAGGAGTTTCCTAACCTCCTGTGGTGTGAAAATTAGATAATTGTCATTCAGTTAGCCTACCTACCCATATGACGGATTCTTCATTAGAGAAATGCTCCGTTTTATTCAAATTTGTATTACGTCTAATATTATTTTTAAACAATGTTACATTATCAATATAACCCTTGCCATAGTATTGAATCTGCCTTGTAAGAATGTTTAACGACCTTCAATCTACTTTGGATAGTGAAAAAGGTATAGTCCTCACCATTACTCTCTTTTTGTATGCCGAATTTAACACGGTATTTGATGAAATAATAATTCACCTTTGCGAGCTTGTATTTAGTAATCACAATGTTAAATTGCTATGGTAATGTAAGATCTATATAACCAACAGGACAAAAATTTTGTCTTTAGAAGAAAAACATTCCATTCAAGTTGACCTATGTTTTAGTGTCCATAAAATGAACATATGCATTGCTGCATATATCGAGCTGAAGTGCAACATCACCAAGTTGTTCCGATTGATACCGCTCATACAGATCTGCTCAATCTTATTTTTTCATCCTGTCTAGTTGACTACTTGCCTTATAATATTTCCTAGTCTTTCCAGATACTTGTATACATTTTTACATCAAGTCTTTTGCTGTATCACTTCAGGTTATTTTACAAATCGGCTCTAACCGAGGTGGATTTCTTATTTCTTAAAGCACTTGTTTGAAGCGAGATTTTTTTGGTGCATATTCCGTTTCAACTCCTTTGCTATGACGGTTAACTCAAAAATTGTTTTAGGATATTTAACTGTTTTACCTGTAAGTGACTGGTACTCATTTTGGAGTATGGATGCTAGCAAATGACGTGTTTGAGTCGTCTTGCCAGCCATCAAATATTTGATTTTATTCTCTAATTATTCATGAATTATTTTGCAAACAAAATACGAAAAATGAAAAAAATGTTTACAAGACATAATGTTATTTCAGATTGGAATGAAAAAAATCTAAATGGCTACTACAAAAGACAACGGAGCAGTGCAACAAAAGCTGTTATAGGGTATACTGTGGACTTCATCATTATCTGATAAAGAAAAATCCAGAAGCAGGTCCAAAACTATGCCTGAGTTGTGGTAAGTGTGTATAAGGCCAATATCAGATTTGTGGTGATTGTGATGGTATTAGCCATCGACCATTATTGTGCTATTATAAAGCAGGCTATCCAAAACACCTTGAAAGACATAATAACCCCCCTACCATTGAAGAGATTTTAGCTAACAGACTTATTACAGCAATAACACACTTGTAACAATATGACTCTATATAAAAAGTGACTCCGAAATGCAGTAAAAACAAATGGCAAACGTTGCAGGTTGTAAAGTATATATTACACAATTTGCTAGAAACATTAAAGATGAATTTGTCGAGGATGTTTATTACGATGGTTTTATGGAAATACAGTCAACTAGATATCCAAACCGTAATGGGTTAGCTCGGCGCCAACGTGTTTTGTTATATAACCTTAGTAATTCTATCAATACGCGTTAAGGTCTTATACTAATATAACAATATACTAAACTAACATTATATAAATTAATGGTTCATCCAGACTCGTATACCGCAAGATCAGCACGTGAGCATCTAGAGGCAATTCAGACATTTCTCCCCTTGAGAGATGCTGTAAGACAAAAACTACAATCACAAGAAGGTTTTACAGACTCAGTTGAGCTATTATTGTAGCCAGTCACTGAATCGCATCAGCTCGGTTTTCACAGGTAGTCGAAAGATCACTGACGCCGCTGAAAGATAAGCTGAGGTCGCATTATGATGTGATACTGAGATAGAAAAGGCAATCAAGGATACAATACCAAAGCTGAAGATTAAGCTGACGCTGGTGCACAAAATTTCGAGTTTGTAGACGCAGAAGAAATCATTCCTCCGGTATATGATGTCAAACCACCAGGATATAGTACTGCTAAAATGCGCGATGGTATTGCAAAAAATATTAAACCAAATACCTCTGACACAGCTGTGGATCTCGCATATTACTGCAACAACAAGTATTTTTAATTAGAACCAGGAGCACAACCATTGAAGTTTGACCAATGGCAGAGGTTGAATTTTGTACGCACAAAGCGGGTAACGCAAACAACGAACACGTGTTTGAAAATGTCAAGACACAAGTAAACAATGAAAATTTGCAAGTCCTGTTGTCACTGCTGATCTAGATCTAGCAAGTCCACTGCCATCAATGGTCAGCTCAGTAAGCCATGCGATGTTGTCCAGTTTGACATAGATGTTAAAAAATCCGGTTCCCGATTAGTAACATACTGTTCTGAAAACATCATCTGAAATATGGACCGACTAGAGGTGCTAGTTGGTGCAATACGAGCTGGTAGCAACGCGTAGTTTATATTACAACATGTTGATGGAAATCGTTAAGTTGTGCTCATCTGTGCATAATTTTACATTAGAACAAGTCAATATAAATCGGAAAATTGTGCTCATTACGAGGAAGCGAAATTTATTTTAGACGGCTCTATGATGGAAGTGATGGCCTTGGTGCTGATATAAGTTTTTATAGTAATAAGATACTACTTCTTCTTATCATAATTTAGTGAGAGTTTGCAACTGGTCATTTTTGTTTTCTACGTGTCATAACATAATTGTTATTTTAAACGTTATTTTCATTTGATAAACGTAAAATATACATACAAATGAATGGTGTAAGCCACATTATTTAATCCTACAGCAATGTATATAATTTGCGAGGAATCGTTCATTAAATTATTCATTGAAATTACAAAGTGCTCTCTTATAGTTTGGATTAAAAAACTACTTTTGGATGGTTGTTAATTCATTCTGGATTGGATCATTGTGAGATATAGACACTCTGTTGGTACATTGGTATATCCAAGGATATTGCAAAATCAAGATTAAATGTTAGAATTCATCGGAACACTATATACGTGTGATCTTGAGTAATGCTAAAACCTTTAGGATTATTTACAGACAATAAGTCCCAATACTGTAAGTTCCTCTTAACATTAGATTTAGAACACTAATCATAAGCAGCTGTATTTTAATGTGAAGATTGAAAACATTAATTGTTTTGTATAGTTACTATATATATGTATATATATATATATATATATATATATATATATATATGAACAACTACTTGCAGGTGACAAGCATATTTGCACTAATAAAGAAAGCAAGATGGTACATACCAAAGGTTGAAAATTATGCATGATAAAATGGAAAGTACATACATAGTTTGTATACTCATAAGCAATAAGATAATGCTACATTATAAACTGAGAGGAAACAGCTAATGACGCAATAAATGAATCATGTTCTAAACTGAAAGGATTTTATTCTAAATACCCATGCAATTTGGAAGATTTCGCTATTTCTGATTCAATGCCACCACTAAGTTTTAAAGGTATCTTTTTTCTATGGTTTTATTATTTTTAAACGTTTTTTCTTTGTTTAGTTCCACTTGCTACTCCGACTCACTAATTCATTTTTATCTTATTTACTGTCTTAACGTAAACATGTATCATTTATCTGTGTGTGAATCGATTACATTTGCCATTTCGTTTGAACTGACCTACAATCTTAAAATGTGTGGGTCTTTCCAAGTCAAGCATACTTGGTTAGTTTTGTTCAACAAGGATACATTCGACCGACTATAATGAAACAAATGGAAGATATAACCACACATCAAAATACATACGTTGTCTAATATAAGTCAAGATCCAGACAACAAGATATAATACTCCTTCCATCATTGTTAACTCTCTTAAAACACTAATAGGTATAACCACTAAACTCAAGCTAATATATGACATTAGTAGGGGTCCAAGTATGTCCTTTAGCAATACCATTGTTCATTCATATAATTGATTTGAATTCAGTCTATCGGTCAAGCTGACTCAATCATATTGAGTAATACTATTATGCAATATTACACACACACACACACACACACATACACACACACACACACACATATATATATATATATATATATATATATATATATATATATATATATATATATATATATATATATATATATATATATATATATATATATATTTATATATAAGGTTGACACTGGGTTTCATAAATTGCGTAAAATTTATCGATACATTTATTCCACCAGATGGGGCAAGTAATATACAAATATTGCATCCTATCAGTGTAAAATGATGTTCTATGTAGTTTAGCTGATGGATCGTATAAGAAAATCGGGATATCGCTAAAATAAACTAATGTTTACCAACATAATCTAACCCGTACTAATTCCATGTATCAACTTTCCTCTAATGGCTAAGCCGATCAGTGTTTCCACAGAGTTAACAATTGAGAACGGCTTAATTACTTAAATTGTCGCGCCATGTATTGCGCCAGGTGTATCTTATGTTATGTCAGTGTCACGGCCGTATATATATATATATATATATATATATATATATATATATATATATATATATATATATATATATATATATATATATATATATATATATATATATACATACATACATACATACATACATACATACATACATACATACATACATACATACATACATACATACATACATACATACATACATACATACATACATACATACATACATACATACATACATACATACATACAAAGAGTGAGTATCCCTTTTGTATTTCGTCTTATTTTCTGATGTTTCAAAAAACATAAATGCATCCTATCATGATGTTGATATATTCTAAACCTGTTAAGGAGCATCCGTACAAAATATTGTCTAAACATTACATTGAATAGTTGCTAGATAATGGTAATATATACCCAAGTATAAGTATTTGGAGTTTATCAATTATTACTTGTGTCTATTCCAGATATTAGTGTCTGCAAATTCACTCACAATAGGGAAGGTATTGTGTGACCAATATGGAATAGTTTTTAATGCCATAAATAGTTCAAAAACATTGCAAACGCTTGAAACGCTGAATACTTTATCAATACTTTATCAAGTGTGGCAGATGTTTGCAATTCCACGTGAAATTTTTAATGTAAAATGTTGCAGTTTGGTAGGAGTCATTCACCGTCAACAATCCATTGTTTAAAGAACATCGTAATATCTTGTCTAACTGAAAGTGATATAGACACATACGACCTTATAATTTACAATAATATCTTCAATAATTACATAGAATTACATGGAAATTCTCTGAGTAACGCAGTGATGCACCTCGGATACTTAGTTAAGATGGTATTGGGTTTTGCTCTGCTCGTGGTATAGTTTGGAAATGCTGGTGGAATTGGGCAAAATGAACCTGTAAACGTTATGGACTACTAAAACATCATTTGTTGCTTATGTAGCATTAGCCGCTGTAGAATGGGCACTGGAACGTGCATACAGGCAATAAAGACGTCATAGGTTCAATACCATGCAGAAACCCAGTATAGAGTTAGTTATTGCTTGTGTAGCGCTAAAGTGTCAATATGTGTAATAATCAATGTACCGAGATTCGTGAATATAGAGCGCCAAAATTTATAGTAATAAAGGTCCTATGATTCCAGTGGATATTTCATCTCAGCCCATCCTCTCAGTCGTGAAAAAAAATACTAAATAAGTCTTTAATAGGAAAGCGGGATATGGTGCATTTTGTACTGGCAGATGGTTATCTCCATCAAATGTAGATATTTATGTATTATGTGATGATTTCTTATTTACGCCTGAATGATTCATGTCACTTTGACAATGTAAGCAACTGATGTTGTAGGCTTAGATAAGATTACAGGGGAAAACGTTCTTTGGAGCATAGAACTGTAGTTAATATTGTCCAGAAAAGTGCCGATATAAATCATCCTCATTTGTATTAACAACGTCATAAGTACCAATGCTTTGATGATGGTTAAGGCAGTGACTCATGAAGTAGCCATCATTTCAAGTATTGCATGACGTATAACACAAAAATGAACACATGTTTCAGCAATATCGATTGCATTGGAAGTCTGACTCATCTAGAGTGTTTACATGTGGTTGATCTCGACATTCTTGCCTTTAAAAAGAAAACGATGCAGTTAAATGTTCATTTATGGAAAACGTTTTTGCTGTGTAATAAAGTACATGCGCCACACCTCTCTCAGTTCTTTCTTTTGTTACGTATATTTGATTTAAATAGTATTTTTAAAATTTAATTGTTTGTTAGTTTTATGTTTTCATTTTCATAACATGCTATAATTATGTACTTCATTTGGAATGTTTTAAGAAATACAGTTTTACTTGACTCTTCTCGTAAACAATGCTGACATAGGGCCTGGCCTTCATTTAAAATATATAATAGTGACGTAAACAACCTCTTGTCTATTTTGTTTTACTGTGGGATACATATATTGATTGAGGATGTACTGGAATATGTGACCTTATACATATAAATAGTTGCTATGACGTTCTGTAAAATGATCGCAGACCTTCATAAGGGTATCTATTGGTTGTTTGTTTTGATATAATCTTTGTCTAAAGAGAAATGAGTTAGCCTACGCATTTAACTATTGATAGCAAGTTATTTTAGTTTCTTGAAACCAGATTTGAGTTTTGACTTTTCTTTTAAATTTGCTTCATATTGTTTGGATTTCGGAAGATTCATTAGTTGTTCTGGAACTATTTGAGTGATTATAATCAGCATCTGAGCTTCTACTCTTAGTCACGTATATTTGATTTAAGTCATTTATATTTATTTTTATTTATGTTTGTTAGATTTAAATTTGGCATTTTAAGTTTAAATATTCGTTCATTGAAGGGGTAGGGGTGACCTGTACTTTACAGAGTAAACACCAGGTGTTGAATTCATTTCTGACCTGGTTTCAGAGTTGTAAAAAAGCTTTTATAATGATTGGTTGGTTCCAAGGACATTGTGGAGTTTTAAATAAACATCTTTCTATTTTAGTTTGGTCATACGCTAGGTATGTTAGTTTTTAACGTAAAATTGTTATGATAGTTTCTAGAAGATCACGTGACCACTTGTTTACGTAAAAACATATATAAACTATGTTTGGGAGCGAGCTTATTCAGTAGCAAATTGGGCTGTTAGAATAATAAGTTGTGTCTTTTTGAGTTATTTTAAATTACCTTGTACTGGAAATTGTGTCAATTCGTTTGGATCAAGAGGAATTTTTTTGTTATTCATCTGGAAAAAAAATTGTGCTCATAGAGATTTAATTTACAAGAACTGACTTCAACTATTGACATCGTTTTCCATATTGGATACTTCGCTGGAATTCCAACTTAGAATTATTTGGACATTTTATTACCAGGACTTTTGGAATTCAATTTCTCTAGTGGATACTATTTTGAATTATTTTCGGATTAACTTTGGAATTGATTCTTAAAACCGTAAGTTTATTTTTTTTTCTGAAAAATAATTGTACTCAATAAATTGTTTGTTAAGATTTTACAAGCTTGTTATTTTCACTCTTTCTATGTTACTGTTTATTCGAGCCTAAGCACGTAACAATATACGAAATCAGTTTTCTATAAAATTTAGTTATAAGGCGTTTTGCATTTGCAGCTGCTTATCTTTATATAAAATGCCTTTGTGCATCTTGTCACTTTGACAGTCACCTAAGTCGAAAACGAGGGATAACTAAACCCTTTTTTTCACTTTCTACGTTTTGAAAGGTCACAACGTTCACTTTCTATAACGTATTTTAGTTGTCTTTCACGTGTATTTATGTTCTGTTTTGTTTTATTTTACGCGGAAATTGTGTTCTTTTTCAACGAAGTTAAAATAGGTATTATTCACTTTAATTCTGTATCATTCGTTAAGCAAGCAAAACAATCTTATTGAATCGGTTTTATTAAAGTATCATTTAATATCAATGTATATCTATATGCAGATTTAAGGTATTGCAAGCATTCGAAATCAAAAAATATTTTTTTAATGATTACATTTAACAGATAACTGTATTCCTACATCTTTAAATTTGTAATACCAGAAATTATATCATTACTAATTTCGTAATTCATTATAAAATAAATATATCTTTAAATTAAGAGAATGTGTATGCCTTATCCCTATATGACATTTTAGAAGGTCCAGAGGTCACGTATCTAAGACAACACAACCCCACGTGAACCGCTAAGTTGCGTTATGACATTTTAGCAGGTTCAAAAACACACGAAATATAACACTCTACGTGAACTCCTAGCCTGACAAATACAGTCTAACAATCACAAAAGGGCGTATGTAGTGGATGGCTACACAGTACATAAATATCAGCATAATATCCTTACGCGGGCTCAAATGGTGACAATGACATCATAGCAAGTCCAGAAGGATACCTAACAGTTTAATTAAGGACAGCACAACATACACGGGAGTTATTCTGCACGCTCAACATTTTAACACATCTTCCCGAAATCAACCCAGAGAGAATGCAAATGAAGCACCCACCATGAGTGACATGTTGGGAACGGTGTTTTTGTCTGTTGCGTGGGTTGGGCTGGGTAATCTCTGTATAGAAAAACTGCTTTTACTCAACCGTCGATATGTATACCGCAAAGATTCGAACCACTGCCACCTTGTACGAGAATCAGCAGCGCTAGAAAAGTGCTACTCGCTTTCATCGACACATATATGTTTCAGAAATTATTATATAGCTAAGTTTAAGATACTGGACTGTTACCGAAAATAATGTAGATTATTTCCGCGTTTAAAGAAATTGAATGTATATATATATATATATATATATATATATATATATATATATATATATATATATATATATATATATATATATATATATATATATATATATATATTGGTCTGCTGAAGATTACAGCAGTTACCTTTCTTGGTTCAGATCATTGAGTGTAACAAGAGAAGTAACTACTCTCGATGACTGAAGAAAGATCCCTGACAGTGATTACCTCCTTTTATCACTGAAATGGAAAAGATCTAAATCATTCTGACAAAGGTCCCAGAATGACAAACTCAATAAATAAATATTGTTAACAACTCCCTTAGATATCTTCCTTCTACAATATTGAAAATTTATTTTCTGTTTAAATATTTAAATATAGCGGATTGAAATATTTTCTGGGAGCAAATATGCCTAACTCGAATGAATATGAAAATAATTGCGAGCTACATTTCCTGATTGAAATATTGTTTGGTCATTTGTCTCTATATTTGAAGATTTGAAAGGTCTTTTTCAACTGTGTGTCATTTACAGGTAGGACCGAGTTTAGAAGTCTCGCTCTGTGTGATAGCTTGTACATTTTCCAGGAAGTTATCAAGTTTGTTTACTGTTAATATGAACGATATACAAATCATCTTTGATCGGTCCAATACAAGTCTCGTTGATGATTTTGTGGCAAAAAGAAACTTTTCTTTCCAGCGGTAAATTTGAAATAATCAGTATTATTGACAGCAGTTACTGCGTGTTTTAGTTGACAGTGTCTGATTACATCATCACGAGATCATGGTTCTTTTATTAAATTTATATATAATATTATTTGGCTAAATTTGTTTCTTGAATTCCTTTTATATCATTTTCAGCTGTTCTTATAATTGTATCACTGTCATTATCCTTTTTAATAAAATACTTCTTGAGCCCTCTATATCCTTTCCCACCACAATGTCAGCACATCTCATCTGTGTTTTCGTTGTTTCCAACACCAAGTCGTACGCATGGTAGTTGACCAAGACTACTTCGCCATACACTTTGTAAATCATATCCGCAGAACTCATTTATACAGTAGAGATCTGGTTGAGAATAACAATATGATTAATATTATTCGGAGTTCAAAAAAAGAATTTCGTGATGATGGGATATCTCACGTTTCGTCCAGATTCCATATAATACGCGATGACTTTGTCATTGTCAAAGGCGTTGATGAAGTCATTTAACCTACAATGAAACAATTAACTGGCGAAACAAACTATTGACTATCTCAACCATCAATTATATTTATTCAGAATAAAATTTATTGTGCAATCAAAATCATAACGCGAGGTGTGGAGTACCAATGACAAATAACATCCTGTCTTTGATAACAAAAACCCTGCTTAATTAATTACCAATTACCAAGCCAGGAATTTTGACTGGGATTGATGAACCATATTAGATACGAGCATACCCTGTAACCGCGGTTCATTACGGAATTTACTTGTTACATTATAAATCTCATAATAATTATTTTGCTCCGATGAATGTTTTTAAAAAATAAACTGTGTAGAGGAGCGAATAAAGAAATATTTTAGAAACGCGATACGTGAAAATGGGTTAACTTATCTGAGATATAAAATTAAACTAGTCGGCTTTTGGTGGGACAAATTTCTGGCGATCTACCTCGATCCCATTAGCTGAGACCAGAGAACCATTAATTCGATTTCTAGAGAAAGGACGCGAATGAATAGTCACACTGCTATGTTAAAATATCATTTCGAGTGGTGATGCTATCCTAATTAAAACAAATGTTTGGACAGCAGCCAGACGGACTATTAGGGCACTGTAAACGTTATGTTCAGGGTAAAGATGTCACAATTGAAAAGTTGCAGAACCTCTGTAATTATCAAAAGACCAATTCACGCTGTCTTCGATTTTGGCGATACTGCGGAAGAGACCAAGATATTTGACTGATTGGTTAGCTAGGTAAAGGGATTATATCTCGCCCAAAATCTCCTAGGTTTTATAACACCTCATCGGAAATTTTAATCAGTCTAGGGTATTTCTGCACAAGAGAAAATACTAAGGGAGAATCCAAGGAATTTGCAAGAAATTCCCTCGTAAAAAAGTGTTGTCCATACAATCCGATGAACTGTTTTGGATCGACGTTTGCAGCAAAGGTATTGTGATAATTCCATGTAATATGTTGATGGGATATATATAATGCTTTGCTGAAAGTATTTGTATTTGCATTAAGTTTGTCAAATACATTCGTATAATAGTATGCGTTTTGAAGTATGACGTTGTTGAGGTATGCATAGGAAGTCGTAAATTATTCTTTAGGTAAGTTTGAAGAATTGGTTAATGTTTTGTCGTGTTCGCATAAACATTAGGTTTTAAGAATTGAATGCATTACTTCACCTAATAAGGAAGATTCAACGTATGATTTAGAGCGAGTGCAAAATGACGTAACTGGTTACTTGTGATGGGCTCAGAACTGCTATTGAGTGATGTTAATGCGTGACAAATTAGCCATTTGACTAACTAGGGTCATAATCGGGCATGAGAAGTCGATTGATAGTCTTAGAATCTGCGTAGCCCTAGTATCCTGGGACAGATTGTTGAAGTGGAATCCGGAGATCCAAGCGTCTAAACAGCTACAGTGGAAGTCGTGCGAAACAAAGCAAAGGCAATGCAATTATACAGCCTTGACTTCGATTTTTCACTCGATCCATTGATTAACTAAATCTGTTAGTAAACATATCAGCTATTTTATTTGAATTTCGTAAGGTTTAACAAGCAAAATAAAGAGCACTTAAATGGGTTACGGGTATGAAAAACATACATAAGATTTAATAAACTGTATCAACCGATTGTGCTTATGTGATTCTTACTTAGTGGATTTTGATTTCAATGCTGCTTATGCTTTTTCGAAATAGAGTCTCTTTCTAACAGCAGCAAAACTCTTTAAGGACATTTCGGCGAAACAATTTCTTGAAACTCGCGACTAAATAAAGGTTGTCGAGAAGAACATATTCCGTATAAAGATCTACATTTGGGCCAATACATCAACTCTTTATACAGTACTGACACGAAATCTCTACTGATATTTCATCGTTAGAACATAAAGTCCACCTAAGAAGGAAGTCCTGACGTAACAGAAAAAAATGGGCGCCTAAGCGGGTACTGGTTATTGTTAAACATGCAAATGTTAATACACTATGTCAACTGTCTGTACTCATGGAACACGTATTTAGAGGATATGTATTCATTGACTTTTATACTCTTTCGAAATAATGCCATTTTTAACAGCAGAAAATGTTTAAAAACAATTCGTCTCGCCCATTTTGAGAAACTCGCGATTAAATAAAGGATGTCGAGCAGAACACATGTGGCAAGATTATGTACATTTGAGCTATTATGTCCAATCTATAGTCTTGACATGAACCCTCTATCGATATTTTATCTCCAGGAGATAGCCGCCACCTAAGAAGAAGTCCTGATAAATCTCGTGGAGACAAAACAAGGGACGCCTTACAGGGTACAGGGTATGAAAAAGAAGCAAATGATAATAAACTAATGTGTCATGGTATGTAAACACAGCTGTTCGGATCATCCTTAGAGTACCACTAACAGAGCACAACTCCCCTCTTCTTTGTACCCTACACTGGCTCTCCATTCGATCCATAATCAAGCATACAAATGTGTTCTCTTTGCAGGACGCTGGTCTAAAATACCTATCTGGTTTCATACATGTTTAGACAACAGCGATATATCTTACTCGCCTCTGATATTCGTATGCTCATTATTCTCACTATGAAAATTAAGTCATATGGACACGGTGCTTTTGCATGCCAGAGCCCAGTAACGTGGAACGAATTGCCCATTGAAACTAGACACAATACAGAGAAATCTCTTTAAAGATTTAATGAGTGCTCTTAAAACACACCTTTTAAACAATCTAAAATACATAATAATGTTTCCTACCTTAAACAATATAGTGATTTTTTACGCTTTCTATTTCATAGTGTTTGTTTTGTTGTTTTTTTTTTTGTTATTTGTAGATTTATAGTCAAATATCATTATAGATGGTATAGGAACACGTATAGCTTTTAAAGATTAGGCGCTACACAAAGGCCATATTATTATTATTATAATTATTATTATTAGTAGTAGTAGTATTAGTACTAGTAGTATTGATATTATTATTATTCTTATTATTATTATTATTATTTGTATTATTATTACATATTGTTCATAGTGTATATTCAATATGAAGTAGGCACACACGCATAAAGTGTTCACTATGTTAACATGCTACAAGACACAGGCTAAATGTGTGTGCTTTTATTTATTCCAAAGATTTCTGAAGATTGTATTTTTCTAAACATGTCCATCTCAGGTGTTGCGAAAGAGAACGTGTTGTTTGCAAGATGGGACGTATTATGGCAGGTATGTAATTGTCATTTGAACATCTACATAAGAAAATGTGGTATTTTTAACAATTAATGACTGTTTGATTAACTTGGATGCTGTCCAGCAGTTAGTTGGTGATACAAAGTCTTCATATTAGATGTCCAATTCACCAAGATTTGTTCATTCTACCACATTGAGGTATATTACCTCAAAAGTGTATCTTAAATCTTCCATGAAAGAGATCAACAATACTGGTAAGTGTTTTAAAGCCTACCCCTATTGTTCTATTTACTTTTTATGGTTATATACATTGAAATGCATTATAGCTCTGGTACTATCACATTTCTCAACAATTGGATGATGAATGGAATAGCTCATTGTAATTGTCAGTGTGAACACCTGTACGCTTTCAGATATGAAACATTGCACGTGTCTTTGCTGTTTGCTACTTTTTTTCACCTGTATGCATTTCAACATAGCACGTCATTGTTGTTGTAGTGAGTATACATGCAAACATGTAAATCTGGAATATAACACGTCATTGTTTTTTTAAAGTGAGGACCTGTATTCATTTAAACACGCATTTTATAATTGTAAAATATACACATATTTTACCCTCTACCTCATGGTTTGCATAACTCATCAGTTTATCAAGAAACCAACATGAGAATTATGTTCTCCTGTGATAACACTGTATTGATAGCATACCGGTTACGTGAAAGGGGCAGTTGGTCGTGCAGAATGTACCTGTTCCGATTACTGACCCAGCTATCGCATGTCAAAATCAATAGCGCAAACGTTGACCAACTCAAACTTGTTGACATAAAAGCTTGTATAGCACTTGTCAAAATTAACCGTTTTCCAATTTCATATTTCTTCTTTATAAAGTGTTTCCTTTAGTCTTCAGTACCAATGTAGCAAATACTTATATATGGAGTACTGATATATGAGATTATAATCAACCTTTGATGCTGCTAATATTGGTTTATAGAATACTTACGCTTTTAGAAAACCTAAGTTTCAGTGTGAATCACCAAATCAAGTTTAGGCTTTTAGACTTGTGCAATTTTTCTCCCGCGTTATAAGACAAGAACTTTTAGATATATTCTTCTGTTTACCCTAGCCCTATACATGGAAGTTTTGACTTAATTTTAAAAACAAATGTATCAGCCCAAACATGTAACTTATTTTTTTGGACTAGAATGTGATTTCAGTATAATACATTGTGAAGTGTTTTAAAAATGTAGTAAAATTGATTTATAAATAAATTAAATACATAAATAACTAAAAACAACAGAGCAGGTCAGGAGAACATTTGGGTCATACACATCCATTTAAAATTTTCATTTACTGTATTTGTGAATGTTCTAACAGTTTACGACCAATTTCCTCCCCGCTGTCTTCATCTGTCTAACTTTACTTCATTTGTTTTTCAAGCCAAAACTAAGTTTAAATGTAAACACATACACCCTTGAAATGACTTGCACGATCTTATCTAACCATTGTGCGTCAGCAAAGCGTTATCACTGGGAGATAAAGTACTTCAATGATTTATGATCATAAAAGGCACAATTAGGAATAATCCTTCCCAATACAGAAACTAAACGTATATGAATCAATTTTAAAGTATAATTGTCATCTGTTCACCTGTACCAGTTTACATCATTTGAAAAATGTGTTTATGCAAGTTGTAGAAGATATGTCTTTGATCTTCTTTCAATTCTGTCTTGAAATATTAACAATGCATGTTGATCACAATTTATGGCAGGTGACGTATTGAAGTGATCGGATGGAGTGTCCGAAATTGACATCTTTAAATGCAACAAACTTGATAAAATACTTGTGCGCTCATAAATCATTGAAGTACTTTATCTCCCAGTGATAACGCTTTGCTGACTGCACAATGGTTAGAAAAGATCGTGCAAGTTATTTCAAGGATGTATGTGTTTACATTTAAACTTCCATGTTATTGCTGGTTTGAATCAGATGATATAAGCATGGAATATATGATTTTATTAATTGTACAACATAATATAGGCAGACTTTGGGGTAATTGTCAAACTAAAGAACTTGGAATCATCAGATTGTTAATCCAAGATTCATCTTTATTCTTAAAATCCTTAATAGCCTATATGTATGTAATTAAAGTGACATGTTGGCCTAAATTCAAAATGTATTGCATTAAAGAGGATATTAATATATAATAAGTATGCTTTTGTAAAGTCTTAGGTTCAGGTAAATTACAGATCACCATCTCGACTTCATCCTCAAGCCACTTAACACTCATGTATTCTTTCTTCCTATTCATATCAAAATACAGGTTCAGTTAGCTGAAACAATTTTAGATTTGTATATCTACCCTATACAAGGATATTTTTTTAAAAAATATTACAATTGTGTCAGCCCAACATTATGACTAGAGTAATTCATGATAAAAGTTTAAGATCACAAATGATCTACTAAAATATGAACTTATTGAAGTGGAAGTGTCATTAAGTACTGTGTGGTAATTAATTATAAGTATAATATAACCAGAGGAATGATAGAGATAGAGATATCAGTTGGTTAATCATATATCTGGCATCCCATACCGATATATTTTGACCCTGTCTGGTTCCGCTCAGTATAACTTGTAAAGAAATGGTAACTTAGTACTGAACAAACCTGTTATATTTTAACTAACTTATTGAAGTATTTTATATTCGTTTTGAATAAGACAAATATTAATTAGATATGACATTCAAACTTTTCTGTGTTCATTTATTATTAATAAAACTCATTGTGATATGTTATAAAACCAAGTTTGCAAATGTAGTAAAAAGAAAAGATTATGAATAAAAAATTGAAAATGGAGGTCACATGAATAAATGATTAACTGTTAAAAGTGCTGGATTTCACGTTCTACATTTACATCAGTTTTAACTTTTATTATAAGCCAAGTGATTAGAACAACCGCCTCGGATACGAAAGGTCGTGGGTTCAAAACCCGGTAAAGTCATACCAAATTGTTACTAGCAACTGCCTCACTTGGCGCTGATCTTTAAAAGGTTAATGCTAGGACTGGTCGGCCTCGTGTCAGGATAATGTGACTGGGTGAGACATAATGCTACATATCATAGACGTTATGATGTACCAGTTCTAGACATCAATATAGTCTGTCACAAAACTGACATCAATGCAATATGACCGAATACATCGTAAAGGTATATTACAAATCTCAAACACACCTTTTATAGTTGATTTCTATCCCAACGTCTTGCCTTTATTAAACCGTTTCACTTTTTGTTCTTCAGACTTACATTACAGACACGTCATGTATTCCTTCGCATGTTTAAAGTGCCCTTATATGTCCCTCAGTATCATGAGTACACTGTAGCACACATGTATATGCATTGTTTTCCCAATTCTACGACATGTATCATGATATCCTTGGTGTGATGGAGTGTTGTCAATAATAATATATCCTATTAATTAAAAAAGTAACAGTGAAGTTATGTATTTCCCATTTAAATTGATCATATATTTAAAAAAAGACTATTCGCTATGTTTTATGGCTCTTATAAACCCCTAAATTAATTTCAATCTATACTTTTGTAACTTAGGTTTAATTAGCAAATCAAGCCCCATCGTACCGATATCTGTATACCACTAACAGAGCGACACTTAAGTTCAGTTACTAACCCTTCCTTGTCATGTCACTTAATCTGTAAACCGAATACTTAGAACATCTATGGGAGGCGCAAAATGGGATAATTCATTATGGCACACACCTGCATATTACTATTTAAGAAAATAAATACAGCATGAGAGAAAGAAGAAAAAAACGACAAACGCTTCAGTCACTTGTATGTCTATATTTTCCAGATCTTCCAATCTTATACATGTGATTAAAAGAGAATTCTAATTGCACTGATGTACATTTTCAGGTTTTCTTACAGCTGCCATAATTAGAAATGCCCTAACTTGACCTCGGTCGTATGAGATTTGAGAAGAAGAATGATAAATATAACTGCAGCTATCTGCGTAAAACATGCATCGTCATATAACTCACCTTTCACGGGGATTAATGTTCGTATCAATATTAACCTAGCCGATATATGACAAATAACAGGTTAATGGTATATTTCACCATTCAATTGATTGAAGTTTTTAATAAGTTTATTTGTATTATATATATATATATATATATATATATATATATATATATATATATATATATATCGCCTTTCATATCTCCAAAATCAGTTACAATCTCTAATGATGGAAATAAGGTTAAATTAGTAGTCGACCACAATATTGCTGATCTCTTTAGACCACTATAAATATGACACTTACAGTTTGTTACGTACGTTTCCTAGTTATGGCGTTTATTCTGTAAATAGAATACTCAGAAACTACAGAGAGATTCAATATAGTTTAAGATATGGAAGTACACACCTGCACATGAGGTATCTGCAGACAATGGTTGTATGTAAGATGGTAGTGAAATAAGACCAAACATATATATTCACACATTTGTTAGAAAATGTTACAGGTTAACACAAGATATTTCTAATTTAACATTGATACTAATATTAATAATTGTTATATTTTAATGGCAAAACCATCTAGAGCTTTTTACTATATAGGTGCTGTATCTCCCTCATTAAACACCTTTTTAACATTAATACAGTTAGATACGAGGGTCAATTGTTCGAACGCATGTCTGTGTCAGTTATAGCTAGTCAGTTAATCCTGCATTTAATATTTTGGCACATAGTCGGTCATGTATTTGCTTTTCCTTGTCATTTCAAAATTTATGCTCATTTGGACGAGTTAGTGTTGGATTTTACTTCTTCTCTTAACAACAATAAGTTGACCCAAATATTAATATTGCCACAAACCATGGTCATACTTTAAGATGAATATGAAAATCAAAACTTTATTCGCAATATTGGCTTTTTTCAAATTGTACTATATTGCAATCTTAATATAGCGTTAGCAAAGAATTTTAGGTGTCATATAGCATGTGATTAGATAAGTAGAAGGAATGATTAGTAATATGTCTAACCATAAACGACCACTTTCGTAGCACACACACATACTCAATTCCAGTTTATATTATATGTTGCAGCCTTTCATAAAAACAATTCTTAATTAACAAACTAAATGTCTTAACCATCATCTATTTTGAAATATGGTTTGTAAATATAAATACAAAACTGATCTAAACAAATAATAATAACGAAACTGGTGTAGTTCAAGAGAATGTATGAGTTTAATAAATTCATTCACAATTCCAGTTCGCTTTCAGTATATTTATATATTTTCCTTATGTTTTATATCGCAACCCCACCGATTGTATCCAACCATTTTGCACTCGTTCTTCAGAATTTAAATACTTCATACATTTTATCATCTCTCTCACAGTTGATCTGATCTGGCCCACATTAATATGGGGCATGACAAAAAGATATATTCATTACGGCAGGCACATTCGCAAATAATGGGTAAATATAGTATACTAATCACAGTCATGTAGCTTGATGTTTAGAATTGACACATCATTTATAGTCAGCTGGCCTGATACTAAACTATATAGGTAGGCGTAGTAATCGTAGTCATCTAACTTGATTAGTAGAACTGGGAAAAGAATGCATCTGCATGTAGCTTGATGGCATATAAGTATTATGATGGTGCCCATTTATGTAATATACATTAACGTTGGGCTGATATTATAATGAAATCCTGTCCGAATCGAAGTGTAAAATGTATGATTTTTTTGTGATTGTATTCCTCAAAATTTGATATGAGACTAGAAGTTTCAAATATATTTTTTACGTCACTGCATTTTATGTCATATGTCATCCAGGTACTTGACACTTACATGTCATGTCACTGGACATCCATGCACATACCATGTCATATTATTTAGTTGTTTGGCATTTGAAACATACAATCTTAGATCACTGTGTTTTCATGCACTTTGCACATGCCATGTCAAATCAATGTATTTCCAGGCACTTAATTCAGATCAAGTGATGTCTCTGGGCTTCCATACACTCGACAATTCCAATGCCTTGTCATCAGGCTCCCAAGGACTTGAGTCATGATATGTCAAGGAATTCCATGCACCTGGCTCATACCATATCATACCACTGCTCTTCCAAGCATTTTAAATATGACTGTACAGATATTTAAAAACAAATATTTTTACCATTTTAGAAACAGGTCAAATAAGACTTTGGATTAATTTTGATAACATTATATTTAAAATTGTAGGTTTATTTGAAACACATTTTTAAAAATATGTAACAATTTATTTCAAGAAATATTTGACTTTCCATTGATACGATTTAGATTGCCTTAAAATTTGTGTTTGGAAAAAGATAAGGTAATATTGACACTATTGCAGCACATACATTTACCTTCGAAATGTTATTTTCTTAGGTAACGTTACTAAACATTACTCCTGGAATTAAATACCTATTTGTTCTCTGATGACCTTTTGATCTTACCTGTTGTAACAGTGGCTTGGAGCCTTGTTTGTCTGTATATAATGAATCATACATAGCTTTTGAAAAAAGGCTAGGATAACAATCCCTGTGAATTTATATGCCTCGTTTTCCGCCTATATATTGTATCCATGTGGTCAAATATTGTCAGAATATTGGGTACTGGCCTGTACCACACCCAATATATAAAATGTCCTAGGCAAACATAAATAAGAAAAGAGTTTTATGTTGTGTGAAGCTACTGTTCATTTCTCCGGCATCTTGAAAAACTATATCTACTGATATGCAAGTGTTTGCTCATGCGCACAAACTCCTTTGTGATTGTTAAGGAGATATACTAGGTTTGTTGAGTTATCATCAGCTGCATTTGCGACGATCTTCCGTTGTGAAACTTGTTTTGTTTTAGGTCGATGAAGCTTGCCAGAGATCCCAGTTTATGTTTTGCAACAATTATACCTTGTACTCATTTACTGTCAAATAGTTTTCGAATATTATACCGTTTCATCTCTCATGGTTAGTGTAGCATTACCCGATTTAAAATTATCGACATTGGCGTTGTAACGGTTCTCATCCTGGTAACTGAGTGTCATTTATGTGGAGTTGCCTATCAAGTAGATGTAAGTGACCGGTATATGTATGTCCTAGCAATGTCCATTGTCTCCTTGTTTTCAGTAATTTGATAACATTCTTATATATATATCCGATCCGGATCCGATGACAGCAATGTAATTGCAATGTTGTCAGTATCACCCTATCTGATTTTAATCCAAACATAATGCTCTTCACATCATCAAAATTACATTTAATTTGTGTTTAGTCGTTTACTAAAATAAATATCATCTGAAGTCATATCCAGAGTGCCAGCACATTGGGTTTGCATTGCCCAACCACCAGTAAATGTAACATTGGATTCATCTTAAGAAACACACTCTTTGTCTTACCGCATACATCACATATACCTTTCAGTATGTTTCTGTTATTATTGGTTGTGTCTGTCGTGTCATTAAAGTGTTTGGCTATGCATTTCAGACAAAATGTTGTCTTATTGATACTTAATGTCAGAATAAATTAATATTGTGTATATTTTAATCATTGCAGACACTGGAAAAAGAGTTAAATTGCAGAACACACTTGGATTCTTGCGTACTATGCATCTGTAGGATAAATATAACGCAATAATAATATATGTTGAAGTTCAAAATTACTGAACCTGATAAGAGTTATGGTTTTTTAATTAAATTATTTTGAATGTATTGATTGATGACATTACTCAGTGAGTCCAATCGACTCAAAGTAGTAGCAGGCCTATAGATATACCCCTGATCTCGTTGTAGTTCGTTCTTCTGATGCTTCTATTTTAATCACGAGAGTTTTCCTTGCTCGTGTTGTCGGCAATCTTATTATTAATAATCAGACGAAATTTAAGCTTTATAGCGGCCACAATTATATCAACTGTTCGATTCCGTTGCCAGTGATTGCTTTATTAGATACAACGAGTGTTGTAGTTCCTGATATTGCATTGGAGCTGCAAAGTTGAAAAACATGTAATATCATTGGAAGTAATGTTCTTGCTATTTTAGCTATCGTTGTTCCTGTTGATCTATCAAGGATCGCTGTCGATTATGCAAACGCTGTGATTTGTGCAACTGACAGATGATGTATAATAGGCTTACCTTTTAACAGTTCGTTTACTTGTAGTTGTGTAGGAAGTAATGTTTTTAATATTGATGCAACACACTGATTGTGAAATATAATTGTAGTAAAACTGCTTTTCGTTTATATATATCATTCAGCGTCAAGTGTTATGTATATGTTAGATGTTGCAAGAGAATAAAGTGTTATCATGCGCAACATCAACCATTCCCACCATTCATGTTACTTTGATGTCAGATAATGATCAAATAGCTCGTTCGCTATGCTTACTAACATCAAAATGATATATTTGGTAAAAAGATCGAGACTTTGGCAGATTTTGAGATTCAGTATCCTTGTCCTGATCTCTCTCTCTCTCTCTCTCTCTCTCTCTCTCTCTCTCTCTCTCTCTCTCTCTCTCTCTCTCTCTCTCTCTCTCTCTCTCTCTCTCTCTCTCTCTCTCTCTCTCTCTCTCTCTCTCTCTCTCTCTCTCTCTCTCTCTCTCTCTCTCTCTCTCTCTCTCTCTAAATGTTGGCAAATCTTTTTAAAGGTAATATTTCACAACCAAAATGTAAGTATGATATACTCCTCTTGCGGACTGTGATTGGCCCACCCTCCACATCCCTTGATGAAACCCAATTTTTGGAAATCGGTTACACGCTCCCCAGTTTGAAGCACTTAAAGACAATATTCAAAGTCAATTGAAGGCTTCTTAAACCCGCAAATACTCTACGTGATTCTCTTCTAAGGACATAACGACCACACATTATAAATCTCCAATTGCAAACTTATATTTTTATTGTTTGTTTTCTTTGTTTTGAAATCATTAGTAAGCCACATGACAAACACTAGTAACTAAAAGAACATAAACGTACACAATACACTTTAACTTCATGCAATATACAAGTGTTTTTAAACTGAGATGGACTCCTTTCAACCAATGGTCTCATAATGAAATTTATGACATGGTTAACGATAGCTGACACAGGTTTCAAAAGTATGTCTGGATATGTGAAGCAGTCTCTGAAACTGATCGTCCATATATGCAGGAATCATATTTTCATTCTACATAACTCGTTATCACAGTTTGCAGGAATCACATTCTGAGCAGAACCAAATATGCTAGCTTTATACAGTAATGAAACAATACGATTACTGGGTGATATATCTTGCATATATGTAAAAGATCGCACAGTGCAACGATTACTAACGGTATCTGTTTAACGCCATTTATATATTTTAGCAAACATGGATTTAGTGTTACGGTAGTAGTTTCAACAGTTGGTTTCAACTAGTGAAATCAAAGATCTTTGATTAGAACGCTATTTTGTTCGATTAGATCGCCGTAGAAGAACATACCTGCATTTAACTCTTTACAACCATGAAATCAATGTTGATTCTTCTGACGATAATAATCTTTTAGTTGTTCAACTACTAGTTGATGCGCTGCAACAAATAACTTATTGGTGTTGAGGTATAATACCTAGATCATCGACAAGATGATCATCAGGTACAAGAAACTATTATGTTTACAGATTAAATTGTGCTTCTTCCGCGCTTAGATGTTTTATTTGTTGTTGATTACGATCTTCAATTTTATCAATATCAGCTGACAAATCAGCAATGTGCTGAAACGTATCATGTTTTATCAGCGACATTATATATAAAACGTTTATCTATTATAAATAATACAAATGTTAAATGTTGTAAGATGTATTGTCAGGTATCAGTTTTTAAATATTAACTTGTTATTTGAAGCTGTTGAATTTTTCATGAGCAATGATAAAAAAGATCTCAAGCATGTTATTAGTATCATTGAATATGATTCTTACACGGGTTTTGAGATACCTTAACATAGTTTGATGTCTTGTTACTTGAACAAGATATTTAAAAAATAGATACGACAGTGAAACTGGCACTCTGATATTGTGCCAGATAGTTGAATAGCATGGAATGATTTGTTACTAGCGCTAATGTTGTAAACACGTATCAACTGGAAAAGGCTATAATGAATGTTTCGAGGTGATGTTAATGCGATGGCCCACTTTGATGTAGAACGAGAACAAAATTTAATTTTGCCTGAAACGTCGTAGTCGATTGCATTCCAAGATATGATAACATTTGAGTAGAGTGCAACGGAGAAGCTATAAACAAATATGTCAACTGCATCTCTGGCTATCAGTGATGTAGCAAATATCTTAAACAATACGTTATTGATACTTAAATAAACTTATAGTAATAAATCGCTTTGAAAAAAAAAGAGTTATTAAATCCATCAACAACATATTGACGTTGAAAGAATTTAGAAATATGGAAGGTTATGAAGGAAATAATAATTTGTCATATGAAATCTGTCTTGAGGAGTTTCAAAATTATCACCACATCATCTACCTCTGCGAACACGTTCCAGCTGAGATATAAGATTCAAATTATGAAGTTAAAAATCTTTTTATATGTTGTTCACAAGATATATAACTAAATCGCTTAGGATGAGCTCAAGGAAAACTTCAAACAGGAACATAGTCCACTAATATAAAATGTGATTGGTGTGGGTACCTCTTAACGTGGCCATCTAATCACAGGTATTACCAAAACAATAAAAACACTGTTCTTGTTCAGATGTTTCTGACAACAACTACTCAGCTGCTAGCCTCGTATGGGGTTTGAACAGCTCTTTTTGCATTGTTGTTGTTAGTGACGTGATAATTTTCACTTCCAGCTAAATATTATCGCAGACCAATGTCTAAGGTTCTGGCAGTTAATCAGTTAAGCGTCTGGTGTTAAAATCACGAACGAAGCTTTATATTTACGATTAATAATAACACGAAGTTCATTGCCGAGAAACAGGCTACATTTTAGATGGAACCAGAATATTTCCTTGCACCTTACAAGATCAATTACGATTAGAGAAACATGAAACAATATTAGATGATGTTGACTTTTGCAGATATATTAAAACGAAGGTGGTTTGTAACAAACTTTGAACCCTTAAACATTTCAACAGTATTTGACAGAATCGATAATAAGTAGAGACATGATTATAAACTTTGACTAACAAGTTTCTCATTTGCAAAGATTATTGATCGGTTTCATATTCGTTTGTCAAAGGTGGGTATGCATCGGACCGGTTATCTTATATGACGCAATCATCGCAACAGTAATTAGATCAACTTGCTGACCTGTGTATTACATAGTTACCAGGGCAAGGTTTGATTTGTCATTGTCAGATGATATATTTCAGGAGATATAAAACAGACTGATGAATGCACAACATAAATATCATATTGGATATGCGAGAAAATAGCAAATATTCGTTCATACTGTTATGAAATATTATCATCTTCGCTGTAGCTCATACGTCAATCTACCAAAAAACACTAAAAGCAAAATGTTGTAATATGTCAACTACAACCAAAACAAGTGTTTTCAATTGGCGTTGACGGCTCCGGTGGTTTTTTGGTTAGAGCGCCTGCATTGTTTATGGGAGGTCGAGCTTTTAAACCACGACCTAGTCATACTAAAGACTTTTAAAACATTGTACTAACAGCTACCTTGCTTGGTGTGGCGCACAGTAATCAGAGATTGGTGTTCGGTATTATGTCAGGATAACGTGACTGGGTAAGATATAGGCTATATGTCTGCGGTATGATGCCCCATTGCTAGATATCACTATAAACTGTCCTACTGAAGCCATCTTAGCAATATTATTGAAAGATTTTGAAAGCCATGCTCAAACTCCAATCACGCAAATACACAGTCACGTAGCATTATTATCAGCGTTATTCTCTTATTCTCAGCAGACACGAACGCCGGCAGAGTATTAAATTACATATGTCATGTTAACAATCTAAACATTCATATATCTTTATTTCCTGGTTCTGAATATCAAATGCCAAAATTTGAGAAACAAAATATTTTATTTTACTATCCCCATGAGGTATTAATATGTTTGGAGTCGATGATGCGACAAAATGATCTAAAGATATATCAGCGATCGAGCCAAACCAGTTAATACAAGATCGAACCAGGCCAAAATAAACCATCTGTTCTATAAAACCTACTACATGTTGAATAAAACCTTAATGTGGTAGTCGGTGGGCAGTATAAAACGCATATAAAATAAATATTTCTGCGTCAGATGAAAACACTGTTCAAACATAAATCTCTCCAGTAGACCTTAGGGACTTCTTTGCACATTTCTTCTCTGACAAGGTACTCACCATTAGGCATGAGCTTGCCATTGCAATTTAAATTGATTCATCATCACCATACAGTTGCGTTACATAATTTCATCGACATCCGTTAGCATAGTTTGAACATGTCTCTATCGATTAGTAATAACACTCGTAATAAAGAGTGCACCAAGGTCATGTTCACTTCATTCAATTCCAGCACCACTGCTGCTTGAGTGTTTAGATCCAATAATGCCTTCACTAACTGATGTTAACAATACTTCTCTCTCATCCGGGGAATTCACATCATTTTTAAAAATTGCCACTGTAAAGAACCAACACTAAAACAAAACGATTAAAAAACTACCAGCCAGTTTCTAATATTCCATTCAAATAAAAAAAATCTTAGACACAATTGTGATAACCCAACCTGCATCTCATCTGAATTCAAAGATTATTTGCACCAATGTACAGTCTGCATATAGCCCATGCCACAGTAATGAAACTACTCTTCTGTAAGTAGTTAATTACATTTTGTCTGCTTTAGATAACAAAGAGATTACAGTCCACACCCTCCTTGATTTTTTCGGAGCATTGTTCACAACACATTATTATATATTACTTCACTATCTCTAGTATGTATTGGGCATTCACAATATACAGTCTTAATATGGCCCAAGTCCTTTTTAATCAACATAACAATATCTGCAAATACACTCTAGCGAAGTTGATCTATGTTGTGATTTTCCACAAGGGTCTATTATAGGTCCTGTTTCTCTTCATTGTATACACTCAGCCGCTCTTAACTGTCATAGATGATCACACAGCGTCTCACCAATTGTACTCGAATGACACCCAAATGTAAATATCTCACCACCCAAGTAAAGTTGATGCTACCATGCAATGAGTAGAGAGGTGCATTTTGGATGTGAAATCATAGATGACATGTAACAAGCTGCATATAAATGATGATAAAATTGAGGCCACTCTGATCACTACACAAAGGCTTTCTCAGTCACAGCTTTTACCTCAAACAAGAAGTATAAGCCACACAATTATTAAATTCACAGAGTCAGTACGAAACCTAGGTGTTAGACTAGACAGTATTCTCACATTACACCAACATGTCATGAACATAATTTATACAAGGCTGCATATCTTGAGCTGAGATGCATCATCTCAGTTCGCAAATATCGTTCAGTGTGTGCCACTAAAATACTTGTGTGTTCATTTATACTTTAAAAACGGGACTATTGTAACTCAATTATGTCTCTTTCGTCTCAATATCTACTCCAGAATCTTCCAAATGTTCAAAACACAAATGCTGAGATCATACTTAGAGCACCATTATTGGAGCACGAAGTTCTACTGACAACTGTCGTTTGTATACCTTGGACCAGCAACTTGGAACGAATTGCCCATTGAATAAGGACACAGTTATTCCTTTCTAGAGTGTTTTCAAAACTCATCTTTTGTGACTGCAAGAACAAACGTAAAGACCTAATTATGTTTCGTTCCGATCTTAAATATTTTTACATTTTGCATTGGTTCAAATTTCATTGTATTTAATTTGACTTTTGTCTTTTGTTGTGGTATTATTATATATGTTGTAAAGAGCTTAGAGGCTGTAAAGAGTAGGCATTACAAAACCCTCATTATTTATATTAATTTATATTAATTGTATTCCCCATAAGGTACACACAATGTATATCAGTGGTAAAAAAAATATTGAAAAAAGTAACCTTCTAGTTACTATGGAGGTAGCAAATTCGACAGTAGTTTTGATAGAGTTTTTCTCTAAGTGACAATTGCACATATGTGATCAACACGTTTATTCCAGTTGAGATTTTAATCAATGTAGATACAACGATTTTTCTTAATTTCAGCACTAGACATGTCTATCCATTTTGAATTAGAAGTGTAGCTATAATTTGTTAGAAACGATGCTACGTTCTTGACATTTAATCAGACAGAAGGATCACCAATAGAAAAAGGCCCACGACGTATACATATGAAATATATAAATAATTAAAAGTAAATGAATCTATCATAAGCTAACAATTGAGAAATGATAGAGCGCTGAATTATTAGGAAACTATTCTTATGTACAATATGTATTTGCTTCGATGTCATTTTCATAATACTTAGTAACTAATTGCACCAAGAAATGTTAATTTTGAATCCTGGAGAGTGGTTGGAGGTATGAGAAAATTTAACAGGAAACTTGTTAATGCAATCAGCGGTTGAATGTTAGGCACGTCCAATGCAAGCTGCTAACACATTCACTATACATAAAACATATACATTTGACCTCAATTTACTGATAATGTAATACCAAAATACTAAACGGACTTAAGTAAATCCCTTTTTGTAGGTAGCATTTAGTACGGCAGCGGTACATACAAAATGTTATCTTCCGCTGCACATCAGCATTGAGAATGTGATGACGTTTCACAAAACTGTCATGGAGTGAGTATTTATCAATTCAGTTTTGCCGATTAACATGAATATTCCCTAGGACATAATTTATCCTTCAAGCAACAAAGTTGTGATACAAATTAGTTTTCAGGCATATAAATGAGTACGTTATATTTGTCTTACTTATTGTAGGCCTAACGACCTCGTAGTTTAGTGCTTATGTTAATCAATTCGTCACTGATGAAAGCTAAATGTGTTACAAAATGTTCACTTCTGTGTGGCTACAGTATATGTCATCCAAGAAAGGAATAGTTAAATTGCTTGATCAGTAATGTTGTTAAAGATGATTCAGATAATATAATTTATTTACGAAAGTTGACATAACATTTAAGTCCATAATTATCTGACCAATATATATTTAACCTTACTTAGATAATCAGAACAAAATCATACGTAACCAAATTCGTTTAAATACTAAATAGAAACATAATTATTGTTCTCTGTGTTACGATTCACTGACGGACTCCAGTCCAACATACCTATCCGACCTCACCCATATGTACACCCGAGCAAAATACTTACGTTCTTTTGCAAACCCGGACACGAAAGCGGAACGTATTTTGCGGACTGAACTTAGGCCACAAAAAACACAGTGATCCCATTCAAGTGTTTTTAAAACTCACCTTTTTACTGTAAAAACAAACATAAAGACATACAAATGTTTTGTACCTTAAATATATTCAGCAATTATTATGTTGTCCAATTTCATGGTGTTTACTTTTATGATTTTGTTTTTTGTATTCATATCATTGTTGATGTTGTAAAGCGCTTAGGGCTTTTAAAGATTAGTCGCTATACAAACTGTTTGCTGTTGTTGTTGTAATTATTATTATTATTATTATTATTATTATTATTATTATTATTATTATTATTATTATTATTATTATTACTCAAGATGAATAGTACCCATGTCTCATGAACACATTTCAAAAACACAAGAAAAAAGACGAGCACGCAGGTATTCTAAATCCGTGTTTTCGGCTGTAAATTTGTATAGGTTTAGATATTTCAGTGAAAGTATATCGTTTAGGACATGGATCAGGAAAATATGAAGCCATTATTTATATTCTTTTCATGCATGTAATAATGATTTAGCCACTTTGATAACTATCATGTAGGGTCATTAAGTCTATACGTTTTGCTTGTCCAAACTGTATCATTTGCATCGCTTGAAACATGCGTGTGTATCGGAAATGGTATTGTGCACTGAATATTTTTAATTGATCTCAGTTTAAGTTCTTAGTACCACTTTCTTACTTAAAATGAAATATGCCATGCAGATATTGTTCCCAATGTTCATTCAGTTTAAATATTTGGGTATTCGGATGATTTACGCATATCGTTTTAAGCTGTTTTCTTTATCCAATGCGCCTAGCCCCGCAGTTATAAAATGTTTTCCGAAAATTGAGCGTCAAAATGAACAGGATGATTTTAAATTATTACATACGCAACAGTATGAATTTACTTCGGATCCCGTTCAGGTACATGCTTGATTTTTTTTAAAAGTCTCGATATAAATGGTTAACTCAAGGTGTTGCTTAGAATTAAAGTAATTCAGAAGGATAGTTTTGGTGATTATTAAGGTGCAGATGCCACAAATATGCATTTTGTTTTGGGCCTTATATTATATTATTAATACTTGAGAATTAACTGTACGTATCAATATGATCAGTTAAATGCTATAAAAATGTCTTATTAGAAATATATTGAAAACCCTTCAAATATGTAACACCTAAGCGAATACCTTAATAATATATAGGTGGAAAATGGCGTTAGTAGTAATGTGGGATACCCTGGCCTCAATGGATATCCCAGTAAAAAAAGGGCTCCGGAATTGAACATGGTGTATATTTGGGACTGTCTAGCGTCAAGTGGAATTTAACATGGTGTGACTATCTAACGTCAAGAGGAATTTAACATGGCGGTACTATCTAGCGTCAAGGGGAATTTAACATGGGGAATATTATTTAGGGACAAGGTAAATTTAGGCAAATAAAGCAAATATATTTTCGAGGTATATGTGTGGCCCTGAAACAATCCATACAATCTCCTATCCACACAGAAGGGCAGGAATACAAACCACTCAATCAACCACCCAAACAGAAAGGAGCGAACAAATATCGCAAAATATATGATCAAAAATCACAGAATCTACTATCAACACAGAAAGGAAGGAAAACAAACCACAATATATACTAACAACGCAGAAGGGAGCGAACAAATATAACCAAATATATTATCAAAAATCCCAAAATCTACTATCGACACAGAAGGGAGTGCAAAAATACCACAAAATATATTATCAAAAATCACAAAATCGCATCAACGCAGACGGGAAGGAAAATAAACCACGTAATATACTAGCCAATACGGAAGGGAGCGCAAAACAACCAACAGATATATTATCAAAAATCATAAAATCTACTATTCACACAAAAGGGAGCCAAAAAATACCACAAAATATATTATAAAAAAATCACAAAATCAATTATCAACACAAAAGGGAAGAAAGATAAACCACACCATCTACTAACCACACAGACGTGAGCTCAAAAATAGCACAAAATATATTATAAAAAATCACCAAATATACTATCCACAAAGAGGGGAGCGAAAGAAAACATGCCATATATATTGTCAAAAATCATAAAATTAACTATCAACAGAAGGGAAGGAGAACAAAAAAGTTCACCAATTTAATAAAACAAATAGTGTGATATTTATTGTCGACTGACTGCTTAACATATCTCAAATTTAAGGGACGTCCTGTTTTTCTCAGCACACGCTACAAACAAGTACCCAAGGTATCACAAATCCAAGGAAACAGAGCAGCACCAAAGCGTGTTTTGTTCTATCGATGGTCTAAGCTGAGAGAAATGAGGTCGGTTACATTTTTCCGAACGTGGATTTTGATTTTGAAATTCATAGTTAACCATAGGCAGGGTCATAAACTGCAATGTCACTCGCGTCAATCTTGAACATTGTTACATTTCTTCCAAAAGTGTGTTTTGGTTCTGTTTTTTTTTATTTGAAAATTAGCCATAAGCAGGGTTATACAGTGCAAGATCACTCGCGTCATTCTTGAAATAGTCTTGTATTTGTTTTATTTTCTAAAAACGGTAGATCTCATGATTAAAAATATCCGTGACACATTGCAGTGCCAAAAAAAAAAGGAAAAAGCTCCGATACCTGAATTTTACAAGTTTGTCAACTCAAGATTTTCTTTCATCCAATGAGTTACTGATTTACTATTTGTAAGGGAACATCTACCATTATGATTTCAATCAAACGTATTACGACGCAGAGAGAGAGAGAGAGAGACACACAGACAGACAGACAGACAGACAGACAGACAGACAGACAGAGACAGAGAGACAGAGAGAAAGATAGAGAGAGAGAGAAAGAAAGAGATAGAAAGACTATGTTACACATACTTTTGAAAAGAATCACGACACTTACGCTTGTTGTTTTGTATATGTTCTCTAAAACAATTTCAAAGAAACGCACATCCCACTTAGAAAATAATATCCATAGGTGAGGTTCACCATTTTAAAATATGATCAGAGTGAACTGATGACGAATACGACTAAAACGTTCTCACAAAATAGTTTATCCTAACATGCTGTGATGTATTTGACTATACAATTGACATAATGTCCGAGGGATCGACCAGGGTAAGATTGTTCTTCCTTTAGTTTCACTTAGTTTTCAGATAAATAATCTAGCGGTGAAACACGATCTATCTCGGTACTGGGTGAAGAGCTAGTGCTGAAGTCAGTCCGAAGTGAACGCGGTAAGAAAAGTATTCAAGCCAATGAAATTGTTAATGATGAGTGATGCAATTTTTTGTACGAAGGTAGTATGGCAAAACAAATACGCTCTGCACTTATTCCCATTGCAGTGCAGACTTCTGAATCTAGTGTTTCTACGAATTAAAGTAGCATGTTCAGTGAACCTGAAGGATAAAGACCCAAGTGTATGTCTATTGATGTAAATATGTTCATTAAAAGCAATATGACCTCCAAAACACAAAGATATACAGCAAGCATAATTAGAATGAACATAACGACACCTAACTGTAGTAACAAAGATATGCTTTCCTGCACGTCATCGTAACTTAGAGTTTTAATCCTATTTCAAGACAAACTTGGTATCCTTTTGTGGGCGTGAAATTAAAATGCTGAACAAAAGTTTTGCTAAAGACTATTGTTCAGATAATTTCAGCAGCAAAATAAACAACATAAATACCATTACAACAATAGACAGCCTGAAGTTCTTTATTAAAATGAAATGCGTAAAAAAATAATTAAAGACTAACAATGTCTAACCAATACAACATAATTTACGAAAGACAATGACATTTGTATATATGCATCTCACTTTAATATTGTATGCAGATGTAATCTGCCATGTATTAACATTTTATAAAATGGTATACGTAAAGAGACAACTCAATTAAAACTCATTTTCGTTCGAATTTGTTCCTTCGTTTTATTCTTTGGGAACACAGCTAAACACGATTCAAGAGGGAACAGGGAAAATACATATAATAGCTTTGAAATATCGGAAAGATTGAGGGATTACCTTAGCTTTCCTAGCCAGTCCTTTATGTTATAAAGGATCTGTGGGATATCCACAAATGCAAATAAATACAAATTTGCATTAAAGCTGAAGTTGTGCGTCTTTTAGAAAATGGTAAAATAATTCGATAAATATTTGTTTCGTAATACTTTTAAAGCGAAAAGTATGTGCAAGTGTCAAAAGATAAAGTCGTATAACGTTTTTACGGTTTGTAACCTTCCACTTTTGATATTATGAAATATAACAAATTATTATCACAAACACAACTGAAACATAGCTGTTTATGTAGATCCACTAAACTTCACAACTTGCTTGCGCTGTCTCATACTTTGGTCTCGTAAAGGATCCCCTTTGTATGTTTCATAACTGTGGTAAGAGCAGGAGTCTTCGCTACTGTCTAATAAGAGTAGATTTATTTTTAAAAATGTATCTAGTTTTTTACATTTTTTAAAAATCAAATAAAGAAATACAGTTGTTGGTAGACATCGTGGTCTACAACAAAGTAAAGTAACAGAGAATGAGACATCGTAGTCACGAAGCGTGTTTCTGGAGTACTCTCGTGTCCTACCTTCTCAAGAACTATTGATGCAAAAGAGAAATCATCTCCGCGAGAGACCCAAATCTCAATTGGTGCTTGAAGAACTTTTGTGACGAGAAATTCACAAGAGGAAAGTGAAAAAAGCCAGCCAACGCGTCGGATTTCTCTAGTTCAAGTGTGTCTTTTTCCAAAGATTTCAATTTAGACCGATGACATTAGAAGATTGTATTACAATATTTTGACTGTTACTCTGAATCGAAGTGTTCCGAATTACACACTATGTTTGTCACTTTCGCTCAAAAGGTATAAACAAGACTACCATGTCACAACTTTTGTCAATTGTAATAAAACTGATTCTATGGAAGGATATCAATGAGAATATTCAAACGGTAGAGGATTACCAACACTTGTCTCATCAATTGGGAGCCGACGTGTGGTGTATATTTTAGTGACATGCTTTCTGGGATTTTGTTTACTTGTAGAGTATTTGTAGGAACTTTACGAACAATACCTACAAAAATAGTATGGTTTCTCCTTTAAATCTCCACGAGAAATTCATTCTGTTAAAAGCCTTACGCTTTCATCTGGAAGTATTTCGATCTCTACAGGAATACAAAATTCGTCTACGTTTTGGTGCGGAAGAGGTGTACGACCATGTGTGTGTCGCTTATGATTTACACCCTTAATGGACAGATGTACGTGACTAGAAAGTTGGGGTTTTGAGGTATGGACATAAGAAGTAGACCATTATGCCCAAGCGTTGTAATCCTAAAATCCATCGTCCAGTCAAAAAGTCGGATTTAAATCTGTGTTAGTGACAGTACAAGAAAAAGAAGATTATTCTTCCGCGAAGACACCTGTGTGACTGTCATCAATGTTGAGACTGTAAGAACATTACAAAGTACCTCTTGGATACCTTGAATACCAAAACGATGTTGTACAGAGACTTGTTTATATGCCACATTGATCGTTACAATGTTTATTTTATGCATGTACTTGTCCATTTGGCTTTTATGTATTTTTGGCTTTCGTGTTGTTCCATTTTAAACATGTGTTGAAATAAACGTGTCCTGAACAAAATACAAAAAAAACTTCTTGTCTTGTCTGTTTCCTTGTTTAAAGTGTCATACCCTACAATACTATAGCTACCTCTGCTAATTCTACTCTTTACTCCTCGACATCAAACGTCATTGACGAACACTTAGATCATGTCAGCTGGAAGGCCCTGTAACTTGGTAATCCTTTTAACATGTTAATTGCTTGTTAATTGCTGAACCTAGTGGTTCAGGCAAATCGGATCGATCTAAGGTTTGATCGAACATAAACATCATTTGATCGATCGCTCAGCTCAATGCATCTTGTGGTTTTACACAGAGTGGCAATCGGCATACAGTATCTTGCGAAAAAGTCAAGATGATTCCATTGTGTTTTTCGAAGTCATTCCTAGCGAAAACGACGGGATCGTGTCTGACCCTAGTCAAACTCATTGGGTTATTTTTGACGACATCTAAGGAAAAGACGAAGAAGAAATTAAACTGGTTTTCGCGCATAGGGCATCATCCTAGTGCCAGTGCTATTTACATTACACAAAATTTGTTTCAACAAAGTAAGACCCATCGTACCATTAGTCTCAATGCTCATTAGGTGGTCTTGTTTAAAATTCCTAGAGATAAATCGCAAGTGCAAGTCATAGCCAAACAGTTACGTACACCTTGGCTAACACATGCGTACGATGATACCACTCAGAACCCATACGCCTATTTACCGGTAGATTTAAAACCTACCCATCCCCTATTGTTTCACGACTGGGGCCAAGACGGCGGACTTGTCGTTTACATGTCCTCGTCATTGAGATAAAACAGCAACAACAATTAAATAAATTTATATAAAAAAACACGGTCGCTTTGAACCTGTTTCATACATCGTCAACATGACGTCCCTTCAGTCTCATCTTCCGATCAAATTAATCCGTGCCTTGTACGGTATGAGTAGCAAACAAAATCTACTAGTACGTGCTCACATCTTAAAAGCCAGTTTCAAAGAAGTCTTACGATGGTTTACGGTGACAGCGCGTCAACTACTGCAAGGCATCATTCACATTTCACATCAAACCAAACGGTTTTTTGACAGAAGCAAAGTATCCATGACGCAATAGGCCGATCTTCGCATCGACACTCAAACCAAAAAGCAAATCATTTTGAAACCTGGAGGTAGCGGTTATCTAGGAGGTGTCATCAATCCTTCCTTCTTAAAATGTCATCCCAATGCTCCTAAAGGTCACCACAAGACAAAATTCACTCCAGATAAAGACAAACGAACCCAAATGAAAAAGAACAAAGGTGGCAAGACCAAAGCACAGAATAAGAAACGTCCACAGAAAAGAGCTGTCGCCCACAGAAAGAAGCACTTTGACCACTTCTCCGTTGCTGGTGATGCCAGGCATATCCAATTTGACACCCGTTCTTCCTAATTAGTATAAACATTGAAAACTTGAGTCTCCGGTGACACCTTCTTCCTCCTTCTCATTAGCAGTAGCGGCAACTGCTCACAAATTACCTGCCCCCAAAGTCAAAGTTTAATAAACATCCGGCATGTTACGGAGTTTACTGGATGTGTCCAAAGAGGAACTGTCAAAATTTTGTCCGTTTTGAACCCCTTCACCACGCGCGTTACCTGTGATGAAGCTGATACGACGCAAAGATAATCAGTGGCGTCGCATTCTAGTATAAAAATGACTTAAAGACACCAACCTGAATCAGTATCTTCTAAGCTACTTCTTAGCACCCGATGATGCTTCCTCAAGGACTTTCACACCACAGCCATCGGCGTTCTTCTGTCCAAAAAGGAAAAGGTAAAAGACAATTTGGCCATCCTACAAAACGCTTAGGCAAACATTGATGTAATCCCATAAAAAGTCGCAGTCGTTTAAAGAAAAAGAAGAATCACCAAAGAGGAGGTCACTTTAGCGATTTTGGAAAACACTTCTTCACATTTTTGACGAAGCTCTAGTTTCAAAAACAAGATAAAAGGGTGTGTGTACCAAGTCATTGATGTCAGTGTATTTTTGGAACGAACAAGCAAAGATGTCACCCCGCAGGAAACATCCTTATTCACCATCGAAAGGAAAAAAAAAATATAGGAAATATCTCCTCGTTTAGCCAAACATGGGACATGTTGTCCGTCCTGTCTAAAGCGTCTCCACCCATACGAGAATAAATCATTAAACCTGCCTCCAATGATGTCATCCATACCGTGTGCAAATGTTGTTTTGAATGCCTTCAAAGGTACGATACCTTTGTCTCCACATCAGAAAAAATTTCAAACATTCACACGTTCTTCGTCAAATGGTCCAAGAGAAAATATTTAGGTGTTGGTGCAACGGAAAGGATTACCCATTATTGATTCTTTGTTGTGAGTTTAAGCGCAAAATATTCTATCTGGCGTTTTGCCAGTTATGATACAAGGAATGACACAAGGGATGGGTACAAATATGTATGACCCTTCCAGAATATAAAAGGGAACTATGGAGAACAACAGTCTCAGACATAACGTTTGGAAGCCAATATAAGGACGAAACCTGACTTTGGTCTCTTTTAAACGATGGATGGAATCGTTGGCAAGAACAGCAAACCACACATTTACTACCCAATCCTCATTTGACAGAGATGTATCAATTACAACACGAATTGCAATCGTTGATGGATCGCAACCTTTTGTCCGAAACCAACAAATTGCAAATGCACGGTCAACTCTTGCAACAACTGCAACTCTTTCATCAGAAAATTGTAGAACAAACAGCTATACCCACTCTAAACGATTTTAAGGCTCTGACGAATAGTTCTTCGCCATCACAATCTAAGACGGTCAAGACAGACGTATCCTTACAATTACCCAAGAAAGAAGAGACACATTAAATCTTTCAAACACCCACTGCAACACCCATTCTTAGTAAGATTGCAGCTTCCTTGTTAAACCCCTCCATCACTCCCCAAAGAGAAGAATTCAAACTTCAATGGCAAACCGACAAAGGCACCGAATTTCTGAACCAAGCTTTCCAACTAGAATTAAAGAAACGTGACATTAAATATTTATCGATTATCAATGGCAAGCCGATTTAGCCGATGTCTCTTATTTAGATACCTACAATCGTGGCTACACATATTTTTTTTGTGTTATCGACTTCTTTTCTAAATTTGCCGGTGTTGTGCCATTGTCTTTTAAATCGATAGGAGATTTAGTATGAGCCCTCAAACTGATGTTATAAAAAAGTGGTCGTCATGCTCTTCAATGGCAAACCGACAAAGGCACCGAATTTCTGAACCAAGCTTTCCAACTAGAATTAAAGAAACGTGACCTTAAATATTTTGCCACCGAAAATCTTCAAAACAAAGGCAGCATCTTGAAACGTTTTCAACGCACCTTGAGAGAACGCATGTGGAAATATTGTACGCATCAACACACTCTCAAGTACATCGACTTCTTGCCGCACTTAGGTCAATCATACAACCAATCTAATCATAGAAGTATTGGACGTGTCCCACAAAATGTGACATACGAAATAGAAGTGTCTGTTTTTCAACGTCTGTTTGGTAAGACCCGGACGATGGCTGTCCCCAAGAAAGATAACTTATTATCAACTTGAGATTGGTTTAAGATTGACAAAACCAAACGCACTTTCGACAAAGGTTATATTCCCAACTTGACCACCGAATTGTTTCGTGTTACTGGACGAGTGCGTGATCGTCATCCTGCCGTCCTTAAATTGGACATGTCATGAACGGAGACGAATTAAAAGGAGCATTTTACTTGCTGAGTTACAACACGTAACCAAAATTGAAGACGAAGTGTACTACATTGAGAGCATTCTCGAACAAAGAACCCGTAAAATAGGAAAACGTCGTGTCAAAGAAGTCAAAGTATGTTGGAAAGGGTATCCTCCCAGTTTTGATTCTTCGATTGACGCTTCGTAAGTTATCGACTATAAAAGGAAGTGACCATCATGTCCATCAACACAGTCTCAGCTACCACAGCGACTATTCCTTAACCCAGTTCTTATATGCAAGTTTGCAAAAGAATCCCTTGTGGGTGCAATGTGGTAAACGTGTACCTAAAACGCAAATCGTCTTCTTTGTGGTGTATTGTGTCATCGGAGCAGCCATTGCTAAGCTGACTTTGCATCAAGGAGAAAAACAATTGTGGACCATTTCACTCAGCAGTTGCATCAGTTATCTTCTTCTCCATCCTTCCCTCATTCCTCTCCTCCATTGTTTGCTCGAGAGATTGATCACATCGAATCTTTCTTGTTGTATTTTGAAACTATGGTGTCTTTCGTTTGTCTTGAGTTTTGTAAACTTAATATTGATACTCTTTGACTTCTTGCTATCGTGCAATTATCAGATTTGTTTTGACTTCTGCCCGTGTGTGAATAGTAGATTGTGTGGCTTGTTTTGATATGTGTATTTTCCTTGTTCCTCCCTTGAATAGTGTTTACGTGTATTCCAAAATAAAGAAGGAACAAATCTAAAATAAAGTCAGTTTGAACTAAGGTTTCTCCTTGCGTATACAATTTTTCCAGCTGTTAATACATGGCACATAACATTTGCATACAATATCAAAGTAAGTGGAACGTATAATCATTTCATTCCCTTTCTTAAATTTGATTGTATTGGTTAGCTATCTTTAATTTCTTTTTAACGCATTTCTTTCTAAATAGACGATTTCAGGCTTTCTATTGCTGCAACGGTATTTATCTTGTTTAGTCTGCTGCTGAAATTATCTATACTATGCAAAGCTCTTTAGTTTGTTAAGTAATTTAATTTTACGCCCAGAAACGGATACAAAGTTTGTCCTGAAAGAGGATTGAAACACTAAGTTACGACCACGTGAAGGAAAATATTTCTATGTTACTACAGTTAGGCGTCGTTGTTTTCATTCTAATCATGCTAGCCGTATATATTTGTGTTTTGGAGGTCATATTGCTTTTGATGTAAAAATTCACATTAATACACAGACAACTTGGGTCTTTATAATTGTGGTTTACTAAACCTGCTTCTTTAATTCGTACAAATTCCAGATTCACAAGTTTGATAAGAACAGAAAAAAGAAACAAAAATCCGTGCCACCTGATACTGCACAACTGTTGACTATACGATGCGAGTTTATACGTCAAAATGTTTAAGTGAAAGAAATATAATTTGTCAGTTTCAAAACGCGAACAAATACTGTGACCGTTTTGTAGGAAGAAGAAATGGTACCAGTAGTGTGACCATTCAGTAGTTGATATGGTAAGAAGAAATGGTACAATACAGAATACAGGGATTTAAGTTCACATTCCAGTCTGCATTTTTTATGTCTTCTAGAACGGCTGAATTCACAAGGTAGTAGCTAATATTCCAAACTTTATTTGATTGGGTAAAAATTCTCAGAGAAACATAATTTACTGAAAAAATGTGCTCTCTCTCTCTCTCTCTCTCTCTCTCTCTCTCTCTCTCTCTCTCTGCGTCGTAACACATTCAATTGAAATCCTAATGGTAGATGTTCCCATTTGAAGAAAACTCTCCATAATTGTAATCAGTAGGCACCATAATTTCCGTTTGTCAGGTAATTCGCTTTTCAAACACTACACCCTTACATATAGTAAATCACTAACTCGTTGGGTGAAATAAAATCTTGAATTGACAAATATGTACAATTTACGTATCTGAGCTTTATTTCTTTATCGCCACTGCAATGTGTAACGGACATGTTTTAAGCATCAGATCTACCGTTTTTCAGAAAGGAAGCAAATACAAGAATGACGCGAGTGACATTGTACAGTATACTCCTGCTTATGGCAAACTTTGACTTCCAAAACTAAAACAAAAACACACGTTCGGAAGACATGTAACAATCTTCAAGATTGACGCGAGTAAAATTGCACTGTATGACAATGCATATTGTTAACTTTGAATTTCAAATCAAAACACATGCTCAGAAAGATTTTAACCGACCACTTTTATCTCAGCTTAGACTATCGATAGAACAATGCACGTTTTGCTGCTGCTTTTTCCTCCTCCGCCCTTAGATTTGTCTAAACTTAGAAACATTGTTTGTGGCGTGTGCTGAGAAACACAGGACTTCCCCTAAATTTGAGATATGTTAAGCAGTCAGTAGACAATAAATATCACACTACCTTTTTATTAAACTGATGAATGAATGAAAGCAATGAACATGTTTAACCTTTAATGTATGGTATACTTTATTACTTTTGTTTCATTTTCCTTCCATTCTGTGTTGAAAGTTCATGTTATGATTTTTGAAAATACATTTTGTGGTATATTTTCGCTCTCTTTTGTGTGGATAGTAGATTTAATGATTTGTGGTATTATATTTTGTGATACTTTTGCGCTCCCTTCTGTGTAGATTATAGATTGCGTGGTTTGTTTTCTTTCCATTATGTGTGGATAGGAGATTGTGTGGTTTGTTTTCAGAGCCACTCATATACCTCGTAAAGATATTTGCTTTCTTTGCCTCAATCTACCTTGTCCCTTAACAGGCCCAAATAAATATTCCCCATGTTAAATCCCCCCTGACGCTAGATAGTCCCATCATGTTAAATTCTCTTTGACGTTAGACAGGCTCACATATACTCCATCTTAAATTACCCTTGGCGCCAGACGTTCCCATGCTCTTTTTGACTGGCATTTCTATTGACGCCAGGGTATCCCACATTGCTAATGGGATTGTTAAGCAACTAGTTCACTGATAATTCATATATTAAGAAAATTCAAGTCTTTTCGACGCCACCCAACACCGACACACACAAACATACAAACACAGACAATTTTGGCGTAATTGCTAGAAAGTAATGATAACAAGAAAAAAATGAACTTTCCAAATGCTTCAAAAACATTTTGTTATATATGTACATTTACTTGTTTAATAACCTTTCCTTTGCTGGTACGCCAAGCTCAAACACAGTTGTGCCAACACGACATCATAAAATACACTTTGATTCCAATGATTACTATGTAAATCGCATGCACGTCGTGTGCTTGATGAATTGTTATAGTTGTGACCTACGTTAAATATTGAGTAATGGCAGCTAAAACTAACTTACCTAGGTATAAAGAAAACAGAGATACGGTTGGTTTGAGACGTGTATTTGGTAATAGATTTTCAACTAAAGAAAAATATTTAGTCCATCCAAATTATCGTCTAATATTTTAAGTGGAACCAAATATCAACGTCACATGGGCGAGAGACTGACCATTTTTGATTAGTGATCCAAATCTGAAACCATTTAGAGGTAGATTACTTTGTGTTTGAGAGCTATGTTACACATACCATATGACCGTAATTGAAAATTTGATCTGTCATCGTTTCACTTTCATTATCGAAAGACATTTATGTGCGATTATCGAAATTGCCAAATTGTCGACAAAATGATCAAACCAGACTTTAGACTGACGTCAGTCTATTTAAGTTTTATCTTATATTTCAGTTCTGTTGCGCTAAAACGACAACATTGGGATATTACAACACCTACCTTAGCTAATTAATCACCTTTTACTAAATCAAAATGTATGTGTTTAATGCAACTACACGACCAATGAATTGTTAGCGAAGAAATATTCGAGTGGGAAATGGTTGCAATAAATGCACAGAAAGAAAACTTATTTTGAAAAACTCATGATATCGTATTAGATGGTGAGTGAGCGATGGAATAACTTTAACAACAGGTTAAAATTTGTGTTGACTGAGTGTTACCCAAGTAAATTGCTCAGAATATATGGAATCAGATGAGGTATAAAACAAGAAAAAAAGACACACGTTCGTATCTCTGTTACTTGCAATACCTGTAACATATAGTTTATAATCGTGTATAGTACTTATTTGACAGAAGAGTACTGTTTGATTACCAAAATGATCTTCACGATATAAAGATCTTGAAAAATGCTATTTACAATCTTGTTAACTAGACTAATTTGATAACTTGATTGTTGGGATTTTTTTATCAAAAGCAACATTTGTTTATTCACGAAAAAGAATCCTAAATCTAATTAGTTTTTCTAAATCGTGTGCTTCTGATTGTTGTCATGAACGAGATAATATTTCATCTGAAGCATTAGTGCCTTCAGTCACATGTTTTGTATATATGCATGATCTACCATGTACTTTTTGTTGATGACATTGTAGTTTTATTGCGCTAATAATAATAAAGCACTAATACATGTTATGTAACGTTAGACAGGCCTTGGTTGTAAGAAACAATGTTGTATACCAGGTGCTTTAGTATAATGCCATATAGTGTGACAATGTTTAATTTCAAGTGACGCAGTATAAACACCCTGCCAAAGCAAACTCGGTTGATTGGAGTTTACCTAACAGGAAAGGACCAGACAGGAGAATCTCAACGGTATGTAGACTAAGTCTTTTATGGACAAAAATACAGACGCTACAAGGCAATTTGAGGAAATACGGACATCCTGCAATCACAAACAAGCAAGACTAGAGCTAGTAACTGATGATGAATTGTCTCACATTATTTCTCCCCGTTCGTCACTCTGTTGATCTTGAACGGGTGACAAGACTCGAGAAGAACGAACCATGTGAACAACTTATGACGAATCTAGTTTAGATACTAATAAACTTTCTCAGTCCAAACTGCTGAGAAAGGTTAAAGATCATATTGTTTCGTTGAATGAAACTATTGTATATAATCATAAATAATAGTGTGCTTTAATTTATGTAATACAATATATACTAGACAAGAAAACCTTGGCAATATAGTAATTTATTAATTATGAAACACCACATCAAGTTCATTGTTACTTGCGAGACAAATATCACCTTAATCATCTTGACATTTATAGTCATGAAGTTGGATAATACCTGGGGTTTTCATTTGTGTTTGTTCCAAGACTGTGAGTACATCAGAACAAACAATAATATAGTCTTTGATGTCAGTTGAAATGATAGCGGTATGATCTTCACTACTTAGCATACTATACAATATAAGGCCCTTGATTGTTAGTCCAAAGGTACTAGTGAAAAGTGTTATAACTGTAAGAACTTGTAAAGCTGTAGAGCTTCCTCTCTAAGAATATTCTGTTTGATTTGTCATTGTTTGTTCTCAATGGACTGATCTCCGTGACGTTGTTTAAAGGATATAGAAATCGTATGTACCTTTAACTCTAGACAATTGTTTTTATATGTAATATATCACATATACATTTACCTGGAACAACGTATGGAAATGTCAGAAAGTTGATGTGGACAAGAATAATTTTAGATATTTTGAATATGAGTATGTGGAAGAAAGCTTAAAAGTAAAAATGAAATATGATTTGGCCATAATGGTAAATGGATAAAGTCACATAGACGTAGACCTATTTTAAACCAAATTTCTTAACAAGAAAGGGCGATAATGACGTGTTTTGTAAACTTGTAAATATTATTTTTTTTCATAAAATACAAAGTGAAAGAATGAAAAATAGCTTACAATATGCTGAATGAATTTCTAAAATAATAATAATAATGATGACTTTGTATAGCGCCTAATCTGTAGAAGCTCTAAGCGCTTTACACCATCTTTAATGCTATAATTATAGTACAGAAAAACAAATGACAAAAACAATGAAACTGGAAAACATAAAAAATGCTGACAACATATAACATACAAAACAGTATTAGGTCTCTAAGTTTGTTCCTGCATTCGAAATTGGTGAGTTTTAAGAGCACTCTTAAAAAGGGACCACCGTGTTTTTGTGTCTCGCTGCAATGGGCAATTCGTTCCACCTTGCCGTCCTCTGATATGCAAAACAACTTTGTGCTCATGACTTCGTTTTCATTATGGGAACAATGAGTATACGATTGTCAGAAGAAAATCGTAATTATCTTGCTGCTGTTATACACATGGGTGAGGCTAGATAGGTATGTTGGACTGGAGTCTGTCAGTGAGACATAGCAGAGAGAACAAATGTTGGGTTTGATTCTGTATCGAATTGATAGCCAGTGTACGGTACAAGGCGGTGAGGTGTGCTCTGATTGAGGTACTCTAAAGATGGTCCGAGGAAATTTGTTTTAAATATTTTGAAGATTCTGGAGTAAATATTGTGACGCACCAGACATAATTGAGTTACAATAGTCCAGTCCTGAAAGTACTAATGAACAGACAAGCTTTTCAGTGGCATTAACTGAAAGATATTTACAAATGGAACTGATGCGTCTCAGTTCAAGATATGCAGCCTTGCATATGTTCATGACATGTTGGAACAATGTGAGAATACTGTCTAGAGTAACAACTGGTTTCGGACTGACTGTGAGAATTTAATGTTGTAGTTGCTGATATTTATTGTCTAAGGTAAATGATGTGAATGAGAACATATTTATGTTGTAATCAGAATAGCCTCAGTGTTATCATCATTTATCTGCAGCTTGTTACATGTCATCCATGATTTCATCAGAAATGTACCTCTCCACTCCATGGATGGTAGCATAAACTTCAGTTGGATGGCTAGACTTATAGCCTCAGTGTTATCATCATTTATCTGCAGCTTGTTACATGTCATCCATGATTTCATCAGAAATGTACCTCTCCACTCCATGGATGGTAGCATAAACTTCAGTTGAATGGCTAGACTTATATATGTGGGTATCATCATCGTACAATTGGTGCGACTTTGGGCGATGATCTATAACACTTGAGAGCTGCTTAGTGTATAGCTTGAAAAGAACAAGTTCGAGGAGAGACTCCTGTGGAACACCACAACCTAGATCAACTGGGCTGGAATATATTACATTTGCAGATATAATTTGTGTCCTGTTGACTAAGTAGGACTTGAACCACGGTAAGGGTATCTTCTGAATGTCAAATACATGCTGGAGATGGTGAAGTAATATACCATGGTCTATTGTGTCAAATGCTGCCGACAAATCAAGGATGGTGAGGACTGTAATCTTTACACTATCCAAAGCAGAGAGAATGTCATTAAATACTTTTAGAAGAGTAGTTTCCGTACCGTGGCAAGGGCGATATGAGACTGTACATTTCTAAAAAGACTGTTTGAATTCAAGTGAGATACAAGTTAGGTTAGAACAACCTTTTCTAAACATTTTTATATGAATGTGAGATTAGAATCTGTGCGGTTGTTCTTTAAATCGTTATGATCAAGTGTTATTTTCTTCCGCAGAGGCTTACGATGGTAGTTTTGAGACATGATGGTTATTCCCCCGATGAGAGAGAGTGATATTAATAACATCAGTTAGTGAAGGCAATATTCGGTCTAAGCACTCAGGAAGCATTGATGTCGGAATCGGATCAAGTTCACAAGACTTTGGTGCACTCTTCATCACGATTGACGATACTAAATCATTATAATGTTCAAATGCTCCTAATGGTTGTCGCTGAAATTCTGTATCATTACTGTATGGTGACGAGGCAATTGAAATTGTGTTGTCAAGCGAATCTCTAATGGTTTGTAGTGGTCACGGAAGAAATTTGCAAATTGGTCCGGGAGGTCTACGGGAGAGAAAGTGTTGTCCATTTGTTCCTTGACATTAGTTTGTTAGTTATTTCGAAGAGCTCTTTGCAGCTGTAACTCTCTGTGATCCTAGTACTGTAGTTGGATAATTTGGCTAAATGGACTGTGTTTATGACGTTCTTCTTAGAGTCGTCATAATGTTGTTTAGTAATAGTGAGTCTTTTATAAAGCCAAATCCACACTGTTTTTGGCGATGTCTTTTAGCGTTGCCAAGCTGGTCCCTAATACTGCCATACCATGGAAAAGACTTGTGTTTATTGATACTCTCCATTTAGTGGCTGTAGCATGTTTTTCAAGCAAATTCGTAACGGTCTATTAATGTCTACGGTTTCAAGTAATTCGAATAGGTTGCAAAACTATTTATAATGTTGTATGATATGTACTTATGTCCAATAATATAAATAATCTTGGGTTATGATTCCAAAATGTCTTTAAATGAATACACGTTAAATCTAATACAGCTATAATTATACATGTTTTTCAATCACTTTCACAGTTCAATAATTGCTTTGAATTAATGTTAAAGCACCTTAATTCGAGAGATGGACTAAAATAAACGAATAAATTTTATTTTGGCAAACAAAATGTACTGTCAATAACCAATAATTATGCGCAATAATGTGCTTGCATACAAATTTAATTTGTTGCTTAAATGTGCTATAATATGAGGCTATAAAATAAATCCTATATGATATTTCGAAATAATCTTTAGTAATTGAATCAGCTTGTTTAATATAGATTATCAGGAGATTAGTCCGGATCCATTTTCAGGAACATCCATGAAATTCATGCACATCACGTGGTATGTTGCGTAGAGCAATTCTGCTAAACAGTGAAAAAGAACAATGTAACATGATAAATGACTCACTTTTAAAGTGCAGACTACCACGATACTAAATCATCATACAAATGGGATTACCTAATTGGACTTTATATAAAATATTTTTTAAAAAAAATAGTACACATGATATAGATACATAATCATATACACGTAATCACAACACACAGAAGAAGATATATCTAAGTTTTGAAAGTAAGACATATATTGTTATATTGTTTGAACCCTACGATATGGCCTTCTTTAATTAAGTGTGATATCAGAAAATAAAGGTACTAACTTGAGGATGTCAAAGAAGACACCTATGGAGTACCAGTCAGAAAGTGTGATTGTACAATGAGGCCCAGACCATAGATAGATAGATAGATAGATAGATAGATAGATAGATAGATAGATAGATAGATAGATAGATAGATAGATAGATGTAATTGCCTATTTAAAGCGTGAGAAATATGTGCTTAATATCAGTCGAATGGGCAGAATGTTCGAGACTTATTGTTGCTTAAGTTAGGTGTCTAAACATATAGCTGCATGTTTTTCAATATCATCAAATTATATAATGTAAAAGATTGTTATATGTTTTGGGTGACATATATCGGAAGGTTTGATTTTCCTAGTGATATGTGCTATTAAAATTATCAAACACTAGTTTTAGTGACATTTTGCTAGAATTGATTTAGCCATATATATGCTAAAGGATGGGGGTTTTGTTGATGCTTAGCAAATAAAGCATATGTAGCTTGGAATTTCCTGTGGGTTTGCCTGCATATAAAGCAACCAAGATTTTGAAAAATGTTATTTTATATTATCATCCTTTTTCGAACTGTCCAATGGACGAATGGTGATCTTTGCTTGTGCATGGTGACTTGTTGACATTACTCCTAATATTTCAATTCCTTCGCTTTCATACGACACAGTTTTTAGTTCGTGTTTATACTTCTGCTTGCTGAATCCAAGCACCTCATCAGTATTCTTATAATACATTTGTGTGTACCACGTGTCTGCGTGATCTCTAATGCCTTTCCTTGTCATGCCTACAGCAAGCGTATTATCGTAGAAGTCAAAGTTAAATGGTGCAACCCACATCACGACAACTCGGCGATCTTCCTCTTTTAGCTGCCATGACACTGTACCGTAAGTTCCTGTTGCAGTGTAAGCAGTCTTTCGAGCAACCTGGATAGATTGAAATATTATGTAAGTGACAAGTTTAATGGAAACCATAGCAATTTAACTGTCTTATTAGCTTTAAAGAACGACAGTACATGCATTTTTTTGTGTTAAGATGATCTTCATTGTGTGACAGATTATGTTTTAGTGAGATTTGAAGTAGAGGCTTGAAAATAGACTAATGGTGTTTTGCTGAAAACTAAAGGGGCAAAAGTGCTAACCATGCGTTTTCAGATTTGAAATACTTGATCTTAAATTTATGGGTGAATTAGAAAAATCTCATCGTTCGATATTTGATTTGTGAAATAATGTGGACAGAAAATATTTCACTTATGACACAACGCTAAAATAAATAGTTTCCAATTTAAAAGAATTGTTTTTTAACTTTTACAAATATCTCATTTGCTTTGCTTATTTATATGGTTGTAAAAAGAACAATTCTGTATTAACCATCTTTTATCGTTAGGAACAACTTTAGATTTGTCAGGTAAATGGAAACATTTTATAATAGCGCTTTTTATTGTTTAATGTAAATATTAAAAGTACTAGAGCATTGAACAATTAAATTAACCAGAAACCCACCTTCTTCCACTGATACCATTGACGAAGAATATCAAGCATGATGTATGATGGTTATTTTGCTCATTCAATAGTAGTACTTGATTAAATATGGTTAGTTACTTATTAAAACATACTGTCCTTGACGACATGTTAATAAGTGCTCCATCACATTAGAAAATTCAGCACAGTTAAAAAAGTAGTGAAATACAATAAACTCATTCTCAACAAATCAGTCTTAGAATAAATGTCCAGACATGTTAATTTTGAAACATTACTATGTTTGACTATTTATTAAAACAATGGACTGATGTATATTATCTGAAAACTAAACGCCATTATATCTTAGTATTGTTATTGTTGGGTTTAAATTGTTCAAAGAAAGTGTCTTGTTTGTTTGGACAGATGCTTTCTAACTACCCACATTGGCCGAATCTGACACTCAATCCCATGCAGACAGAGGTTAGATGGCAGTGATCCGTAAAGGAGAGCGCTGTAGACCACTCGGCCACTCGTGGCCCCATAATATGTTGTAATAACATTGCAATGTTGGCAAACAACCAAGCTAAAGGTCTAGAACAATTCACTTTTCACAATCAAATAAACGTAATAAATAATAAACCTCACGTGAAAAATACAAACTCTTTTTCGCAAGGAATGAAAGATCAACATTATTTATGTTTCCTTCTCTTCAGCGTTCTCTTTATCTTAATTTGCATCAGGAGGTATAAGATTGTCATTCACATCTTTAGCGGATGAGAGAGGTCCCGTAAATAGTACATTATTATAGTATTTGTACACGAAGCATAAACGGACGAGAGAGGTATTTTTAGCAGCAGAAATGAACGGTTTTGCATGGTGTTGTCTGACCAAGGATTATGGCAATAAAAATGTACTTAATGTTACAGGTACACGTCGTAGTATTACCTCTAAGTAAATATTTCAAGGAAAACAAAAATTGGAATCCTTGTGACATCTTTTATATATTCATCTCTTTAACATATTCTTATCTTTTTCGTTGCAGGTGTCTGCTTGCCTTGAATTGGTTCTAAAAGTTAAGTTTTGTTAAGTCATTTTCTCTTGTGGAGAAACTGTAGTAATGATGTTGAAATTGAAACCATCCGAGAATCAGTTAATTCTGATTTACTAGGTTAAGGATAAAAACTATCTGCAAGTGAAAACAGGTTTTGTTGTTCCATTATCTATGCAAATATATTCCTCCCTTACAACTTTCAAGAAAAATGTTTGACACATGTATTATTCGTCATTTGGATATTCGTTCAGAATCTGTTTGTATCACATGCCATCAAACACAGCACATCTGCTCAAGTATATCTGAAACGTTCTCTGGACGGTCTTCGGCTATATGTATGAAACATTTGAATCTAGTGTGGGCTACACGATTACATCAGAAATGCTTCTAGTTGCATCATCAACAACATAATTTATGTTATTTCATATCATCATAATGTATCATCACTTGCTGATAATTGGTATGCACAATCCGCACTGAATTTGGTCAAAATGGATATGCATGTTATACCAGTCTGTAATCTTATGTTTGTTAAGCTTAGCGCACGTTTTCGCTATGAACTTTTCCATCCTTAGCGTAAGGTATTTAGTCTCACTTAGTATAGTTTTTCATTATATTTGGTACATAAAACGTTTTCGTTCATTCACTTTATGATGAACCATCTATATCATTTTATCTTGTGACTTCGGCTCCGTAAATGAATTCAGTATAAAAAAGTGTGATCCATTTGATTTCCATTTCATAGTGAGAATAATGTGTATACGATTGTCAGAAGATGATTGTAAGTAAGTATCTTGATGGTGTCTACACATGGATTATGCCAGATAGGTATGTTGGACTTGTGTCCGTCAGTGAAACGTAGCACAGAGTACAAATGTTGTGTTTCATTATGGATAGAACGGATACGATTGTAGGGTACAGGGCCGCGGGGAGATGTGATTTGAACGTGGTACTCAAAGGATGATCCGAGCAAATGTGTTTTGATCTTTTTAAACTTTCTTGGGTAGATGATGAGCCACATCAGACAGAATTGTTATAGTTGTCCCGTCTTGAGAGTACTAAAGCACACAGCAGTGTTATAGTTGCATCGTCTGAAAAACAATGTTTGCGAATGGAGATAATGTGTATCACTCCAAGATATGCAGCCATGCGTATGTCCAAAACATGTTGGTGCACTATGAGCGTACTGTCCATAGAAACACCTAGAATTTGTACTGACTGTGTGAAGTTAATGATGGTGTTGCTAATATTAATTGTTGGACGTAAAGGATTTGAATGAGAAAGTCTTTGTGCTATGATCAGAATGGTTTCAATTTTGTCAACATTCAACTGCATCTTACTACATCTCATAAATGATATCACATTAGAAATGCAGCTCCCTACTTCACAGATGGTAACGTCAACTTCAATTGGGTGGTTAGGTTTGTAGAGTTGGTTGTCATCAACGCACATCTGGTAAGACACTGAATGATACTATAGGTCACTTGAGAGCGACTGAATGTCTAAAATAAAGAGGAAAAGGTCGAAGAACAGACTGCTGTGAAAGAACATCACATTATATATAAACTGGGCTAAAGTTTATTCCATTTGCAGATACAAATGGTGTCCTGTTGACTAATTAAAACTTGAACCACAGTAAGGCTTATTGTGAATACCAAATACATGCTGGAGACGGTAAAGTAGCATATCATCGTTTATTGTATCACATGCTGTAGGCAAATCAAGGAGGCTACTCTTTCCTTTATCCAAAGCAGAGAAACTGTCATTAACTACTTTCAAATGTGTAGTGTCACTACTATGGCAAGGAAGATATAAAGACTGTACTTTCCTAAAAAGACTTTTTGAATTTAGATGAGGTATAAGTCGGGTTAGAACTACGTTTCTAAAATTATATAAACGGGAGATTGAAAACTGGGGGTCATTATTTAAATCGTTATGGCTGAGTGTTGCTTTCATCAGCAGACAATTGTCAAGAGCAGTTTTTTTTTAAAAAATGATGATAATTGTCCGGGGGTGAGAGAGAAGTAATACTATCATCAGATACTAACGTCAATATTGGATCTAAGCACGCAAGAAGCAGTGATGTTGGAGTTGGCTCAAGTTTACATTCCTTTGGTGCAATCACAAGTGTCCGTACTGAATCCATAGAGAAAGGTTCAATTAATTGCTTACGGTTGTTGCATAAATTATGTATTGTAACTGTATGGTGACAAACAGTCATTTAAACTTGTGTTGTCATTCTTATTACTAATGATTTGTACTTTATCAGCCAAGAAATTTGCAAACAGGTCTGGACTTTATATTGGTGAGAAGATTGATGCAAGTGACATACATTAGATCAAACATTAGTTTGTAATCTCGAAGACTTCTTTGAAGCTGAAACTCTCATTCATCTTAGAACTGTAGTAGGATAATGTGGCGAAGTGGACGATGTTTGTGACCTTTTTCTTATCGGCTTCATTGATTTATTTATAAATAGTGAGTCTTGTAGAATTCCAAATCCTCCACTCTTTACGGCGGTATATTTTAGCAGTGCGCATCTGGTCCTTTATACTGCTATACCACGGAGTAGACTCTTGAATTGAAACTCTGCACTTGGAGTCTGGGACATGTTTTTCAAAGAATGAACGTTGCCAGTTATCGTGTTATTGTACTGTATGAGGTACGCAAGTTGTTAGGTTTGCGTGGGTGTCATGCATTTGTTTGGTTCTATTTATTATTCGGATATTTTTCGTAGTAGCGTATAAAGATCGAGGATTAGGGACTGATACGTCCCAATGGCATATATTGCAGAGGTGATATGATGCATGTTGTTGGGATAAAAGGGTGGACCGGATAATATTATCATCATGTCTATGAAGAATCCAGTCTAAAGTGTGCCAATATTTATGAATGGCTTAATTAGCTGACTGATTTGGTCTAAGAACGTGAATGAAATCTAGGAAATTTGATGTGTATGGGTTTTCAAGAGAGTCAAAGTGAACGTTGAAATCTCCAAGAATAATCAGCTTGCCACCGATCGCTATTCCATACTTCAAAAGTTTCTGAATCTGTTCCAAAAAGAGAGATTCAGTCAGCTTGCTTTTTCTTCTGGGGGTGGGGGTGGGGTAGAGGCAGCAAAACTGGACTGACCATTGTTCCAGTGAGAGTGTTCTTTGGACTAGCTCAAACGATGTGGCAGAAATTGAAGTCTGAATTGTGTTCCATTGCGATCTCCGTGAGAGTAGCTGCGAAACGACTTGATGGATTAACCGGTGGATGTTGAATCCGCGCACTTGGGCTCATCGTTTGATGTTTTTAGCCATGTTTCTGGCAGTAAGAAGTCGTCGATATTCTGATCGTTGATAAAATTAACTACGTTTATGCGCTTTTCCGGTGGTCCTACTAATTAGGCTTTGAATATTACAATACGCAATTGTGTCGATGGAATAGTTGACAAAAAGAGATTTAAGATGGCATTGCAGCAGATTATCTAAATTAATGGCTGAATGTTTTAATTTTTATCCGGAAAAGGCAACAGTGAGATAACTGGAATTCGTCTTGCTGTTCTACACCGGCCAGGTTTAACACAAAGTCTCTTTTGTCGCTTTTGTTTACATTTAAGAAATGACAAAGGATTTTCCAGATCGTTTAGTCTTGATTTCTATAGCCAAGGAGAGATCAATTAAAGCATATCATGAGGTTCCATCATAGATAGACAGGTTGACTGGCGATCACGCGTAGGCAGTTTATTCAAGAACAAAGGACGTTGTAGAAGAAGAGCATGACAGCTGAGAGAAATTATTCTCGTTTTAAAAACAAGAAGATTACGAAACACATGCGAACTGAATAGCCAACGCACGACGTAATGTAGACGAAAATGGACAACAAACACATATATCATGAAAAATAGCACAAAAATGGAACAGCTGCTTCAAGCCGGTTATCGACAGACGCCTTCTATCCGAAGTCAGATTTGTTTATTTGCTTGTTTTGCTTGTGTCTCATTCTTTATTGCATCCTTAACACAACACCAGCGTCCTATTATAAACAATGGGTGAATAGTCTAGGTAACAGAATAATAAAGTTTAATAATAAAATATATGTAAATAATACGCACTACGTTAATAAGAGCAATGTTGTGTTCAAAAGGCAGGTTTACGATGAAGCTAAATTTATTGAAACTATCCTTTCACTTTAGACAATATGTGCACACACGGTAGGTGAAAAGGAGTTGGATAATACAATGGCTACCATGAAATATAATTTAAATCTTATTAGCACAATTTACATAAGATTGCCATGCATATTTTGTTTAGCGTTTATATTATACTCCTTTTATTTTGCTGACTATAAGACACATCCAATTCACTATGTTCGATACACATACAAATACATAAACAAACCTAGCTGTTTATATTAAATATCTTATGATAATGAAATCTTAAATTGACAACAATATAGTCACTGAAAAAATGTTTGTGTGAAGAGAGGAATCAAAACGATCTAATGTTGATTATCAAATGTGCATTACCTGCTAGTTGAGCATTAGCTACAACATTTTAAAACTTCATTTGCATTTCAAATCGTTATATATTATTGTAACGTTGCAAGAATGACAAGAGAAGAATTTTGCAAAAGTTTTAAAATATCACTAGTTTGTGGCTATGCAAAAGAAATTTAAGAGTAGTTACTACCACAATGAAAACAAAGATGCAAGACTTTAAATCTTAAAAGCCATGTATATCTTCATATTTGTTTTCTTCAATAGTCTTAGTCACGTGTTGTATCTGAATTACATTGTCAGTGCCTATACATATATACACTTGACTTCTAGTAATGAATCATGTTATTTATTAATGTTTGATGGCATTTTTGACTAATTATGGCTTTATGATGTGATAATGTAGCTGCATATTTCAATCCGAGAACACTAACGTATGAAAACTACCTGACCATTAGCTGAGTAGATCACATTGTTTCAGGTGTGATGGTCTTTCAGGTTCAATGGTGATATTTGATTCAAGAACGAGTTACCGTCAATTTAAATTATTCTTTTGAAATTAAAGCAGGTTCAGACGTCTCATATTACATTTTCTCAGCTGATTTTGTTAGTTATTCCCATTTACTTTTATCTATTCTAGAAATAAATTATACATTAGTAAACGGCATTTCTTAAGTGAAAGAAACATAACACTTTTCAAAGCTGCTGACTGTTTCAATGTACAACTAACCTCTTATTTTCCCTTGAAAAATAAGGAAATGTTACTATTCGAAAAATAAATTAGTATTCACAATAAGCAATTTTCTCTTTAATCTCACAATTCATTTAGAACGTTAGGATAAAGAATTGCTCATTACGACTTAATGCAGGACAGGAAAAGATCACCCTTGCGATGCAACGTTTCCGTCAGACACTCGACAAAGCCTTTTGGTCTGACAAATTTTCTGACATATAGGCGGTGTAACGTTTCTCTTCTTCCAATGATGTATATGAAGACTTATGTTTCTTTCTGCTCCACGGGTTATATTCGAAACAAGATAGGAAGAAAATATGCATAACGGTCAATTTGTGTGCACGATGGGCAAAGAGATTTCTTTTGATAATGACTGAAGATTCATTACACTGCATTGAATATCACATGACTAACCCAAAAATTGATTTACCTATTGGTTTTTTATGTTCAATAGCTTTTATAATCGTTCAAGCTGTTTTCGAACATTCATCCAAACATCAAGTACAGGATATTGAATGTTTGTTAAAATGTTAGCAATAACAAAGAGATTTTAAGCATATTAAAATTTTTCAATCGAGTTTTCGAGAGAAACAACACGTTATGAATATATAACGAAGAGATGACTTTCAAATATAGTAAATGAGTGTGTCAGTTCGTGACACTACAATAATATTCTCATGGTTCTTGCCACGATAACCATTTTATTCATGGCTTAATGTCTTATACTGGAATCGGAGTGTGTGTGTGTGGGTGTGGGTGTGTATTCAGTGACTTCGTGATACATCTGAATTTTTGTATCATGCATAGAATTGAATTGAAAAATAGGTTACTATACTAATGCAGTCTGTATGTTTCTCATATGGCGTGTATGAAATTGTATTTATGCATGTCTTTATTTGTGTTCAAAAAATAAAATTAGATTTATAATAACGATAAAAAAGGATAGTAGTAATATTGTAATATTATTACACAGCACATAAAACTTTTACATACTTAATTTGGCTCATAATTATACATATATATGTACATATATATATATATATATATATATATATATATATATATATATATATATATATATATATATATATATATATATATATGGATGGATATCGATATAAATTTATTTATTAATTAAAACTGTTAACATATGCCTAGAGTATTCAGCACAGTTATATGCTACATATAGATTGTATCATTATACTAACCATTAGTCCGCTTTGCCCAGGTGCGATAGGACTAGGGGGTATTTCCACTCCTCCACCTGAGATCGTAACTGCGGGATAGTCAAGAACTACCTTTGTCCAGTTCTTAATTTCAATCGCACAGTCTATTCTGTAATTCTTATTAACCAATTCATTAACCACCAAATTTTCTGCACCAGTACCAGCATTTATCGCCCCCAATGTATGTGATGAATCCATAGCTATCTCTGCTACAGCCGATGAATTCCAAAAAGCTGCTGCTGCAAAAGAAGATATATATATATATATATATACATATATATATATATATATATATATATATATATATATATATATATATATTGAGAAAGAGAGGTAATTGTTTGTTTTGTATTAATTGCTGTGCGTTTAGTGAAGTTGCCTTTTTTGTAGCTGAACTTCTCCAAAAACGCTTAAATTCTGTACCAGACCTGAATGACAGACGTTTTTTTTTTATATTCTGTAAACGATTAGTTCATAGCTAATATTCTCTCTCTGAGAATGGGTTTAATATGTGCACTTTCTGGCAAAACATGTTACAGCTTCACTTCTGTCAGAACAGCAAAGTGCTGCGCATGGACAGGTTAAGGAATGTATATAGAATGATGATGAGCCAACTCCGAATATGCAGGAAAAATAAGCAGTTATTTGATAGGTGTAGCTTAGCATTAAATTTGGTTCGGATTATAAAATTCTCAGTCACATTATATTGATTGAAGAGCTAAAGAATCTGTTTCTTAATACTTACAAGACCGAATCTTTAGAAGCAGCTGCTAGTACAGGTGACGAACAGTTTAACTAATATATGTCTTTCGCAGCAGGTCATTCACTCAAAAGTCTTCTGTATATAAAATTTTTGATTGTATAGGCTCACTTTTAAATATCAAATCTTCATAACTTTCACAAATCTGGACCACTATTAATGCGTGTACCTATTGGAAGAAGTATAGGCATTTCTGATTGCTACACATCACAAAAGCACCAGACAAAAATTAAAGCAGACCTATCACAAACGCTCTTATGTATAAGACGTCATTAACACGGTCGTTTGTTGATCACTGTACGTTTACAGAGTCAAACAATCTCAGTCTGGTTTCGTAATGAATAATCATTTACCGTACAGGTCGAAGGATTTCATTTATCCCATTAATGAATCAACCAATCGATTCCATATAACACCTGAATGGACTGTTTCGTTCCCTTAGTTAACTTAAAGTGAGGCAATTGATACTTCCATACGATAATATGTGCGCCTAAACAATTTTCACAGGCAGTTATGTTGAGGAGTATTAAAACTAACGCATAGTACAAGTTTTGTTTAAACAAGCTGCCATAAGTTTGAAATTTTATATTCTTTGCCTGTGAAACTGCATTCGTACTGTGAAACTGCATCCGTAAACGATGAACTCCTTCAAACAGAAGTGTTTGAAGAAACAAAATGTATTCGCTGAAAAATGATTTCATATAATCAAACAAATTGACTGGAGTTTCCCATATATGTTGGTACCGAAACCAGATAATAATTTCCGCATGTGCGCAAACTATAGTACCGTTACTGGAGTGAGACAAACATATTCAATTTTAATGGGTAATTCCTGTCAGTATTGATAAATTGGAGGCACAAAATATATCATCAAGTTGACCTTTTATTAGGGTCGTGACATATATCACTGACGGAAAGGGCAAGGACTGGTAGGCTCTCGTGACTCAAGATTGACTTTATGAATATATAAAGTGATGCTGTTTGGCATTGTCTAATACTGTTCAATGTCTAATGAACATGATTGCATCTGGTCTCAACAATGTTACTTGCATAGATGATGTAATAATTTACAACGACACCTGAAACTATCATTTCTAGACAATTTTGAAATTCCTGGACAGCCTCAATGATGGAAATTTGACGAATAATTTATTTAACATTGAGCTTTCTATTGCTTGTGTTATAATTCTAGGATACGTTAAACCTGTAAATATAATGGTAAACTACCTCTGCCTGTCAGTATAAAACAACTATTATCTGCATATGGCGTATTAGCTGCAATATTTGTTACAAGTTCTCATTCTACTTCAATAAATGCTTAAGAGGGTACGAACAATCTACTTGTATTCTGAACTTTTAGTTCAATTCTTCCTCGTTGATGTTGTTGTATTGCGTTACAAGAATAAAATTGATAATCGCCTACTGATTCCTCCTTGAGAACCGGTGTATATGTCAAACGCTGTATCAAGTAGAAGTTTAAACATTTATTATATATTTCGCTATCTAAATCGTGATATATTTTACCGTGTCAACCCACTTCCTGCTATTGAATTTACAGTAATATTTCTTTGTATCTCATAAGATCTTTGATTCATTAACCCTGCTAACTTTTGCGGCTTGCTTTATTATTTTACTGACATTCGCGGGCATAATTTCAGTAGATGGTCATTTCAATGCTGCTGTTGTCGTCTTATTAATCGCGCTATTATATCCATGGCTGCAGAAAACGCCATACAGGTAATATTACCAATAATAGCAGGAGCTTCTTCACCAATTACATTACTAGCTTTCATCGATAATTGTTTTGCGATTGGAGCTATTTGGGGATTTTGGGAGACATTCTTGCAAATACGTCCTTGAATAACATTACCAATACTATCGCCATAATTTGCTTAATAGACTGGTAATCGTGAATTTACTCTGCATTAAGCAAGATACAAATAAAAAACAAGAAGACTCCAGCTATTCGTTTCGCAAGCTGGAACATCAGAACCTTGTGCCCTGGAATCACCACTGACCTGCAGAAGATCAACGACGCACGGAAGACTGCCGTCATTGACAGAGAACTCTCCCGACTGAATGTCGACATTTCCTGTCTTCAGGAGACCCGACTAGCCGACAGCGGCACCATCAGGGAAGCCAACTACACCTTCCTCTGGCAAGGAAAACCATCAGACGAACCCAGGCAGCATGGTGTCGGCTTCGCTGTAAAGAACACCCTCGTCGCCTTCATTGAGCCTCCATCATCAGGCACTGAGAGGATCCTTGCCCTCTGGCTATCAGCATCCTCAGGCCCAGCCAACATCTTCAGCGTGTATGCTCTACTCAAACCCAGAAGGAAAAGACCAGTTCTATGAGGCTCTGGATCAAGCAGTATCAAATATCCCCAGTACCGTGGGCATCTACCTACTAGGACACTTCAATGCGCGAGTGGGAGCTAACTACGAGGCATGGCCCACCTGTCTCGGCCCGCACGGAAGAGGCAAAATCAACGAGAATGGCCAGCGACTGCTGGAGATGTGCTGCACTCACAGCTTATGTGTGACCAACACCTTATTCAAATGCAAGGAGATCCACCAGGTATCATGGAGACACCCACGTTCCCGCCACTGGCACCAGCTAGATCTAGTCATCACCAGGCGCGCGGAACTAGCCAGCGTCCTTCTCACCCTCAGCTACCACAGTGCCGACTGCGACACGGACCACTCCATTGTGGCCAGCAAGGTGCGAATAATACCCAAGAAACTGCACCACGCCAAGAAGAATGGTCGCCCACGCATCAACACCTGCTGTGCAAGCAATCCAGGATAGACACAGCAGTTCATCTGCAAACTTCACGAGGCTCTCACCAAAGAAACACCTGATGACACCATCGACTCCAAGTGGTCCCACCTCCGAGACGCTGTGTACAACTGAGCCATTACTGCCTACGGGAAAAAAGAGCACAAAAACAGAGACTGGTATGAGGCCAGCTGGGAGGAGATGGAACCCATGACTGAGGTGAAGAGGAAAGCCCTCCTGGCTTGCAAGGCTGCGCCTAGCCTTGGTACATTAGGGGCCGTCAGGACTGCCAGGAAAAATGCCCAGCAGACCGCCCGTCACTGCGCTAACACCTACTGGCTGAACCTCTGCACCAGTATACAGATAGCTGCCGAAACCGGGGATGCAAGGGGCATGTACGAGGGTATCAAGAAGGCAACAGGCCCACCCACCTCCAAGATCGCCCCACTCAAGTCCAAGATTGGCGAAGTCATCAAAGACCAGGGCAAACAGCTGCAGCGCTGGGTTGAGCACTATCTTGAGCTGTATGCAACCCAAAACGTCGTCACGGACACCGCCCTAGACGCCATCCCAGACCTGCCAGTCTTGGAGGAACTAGACACACCACCCACCCTGGAAGAGCTTAGAAAAGCTATCGACTGCCTCGCTTGTGGGAAGGCCCCTGGGAGTGACGGCATTCCGCCTGAAGTCCTAAAGATAGTGAAACCAGCAATTATCCAGCCTCTTCACGAACTCTTCTGCCTCTGCTGGGGACAAGAACACATCCCCCAGGACATGCGATATGCAAACATTGTCACTCTATACAAGAACAAAGGAGACCTCAGTGACTGCAACAACTACCCGGGCATCTCTCTTCTCAGTATTTTTGGAAAGGCGTTCGCCCGTGTCGTCTTGGCGCGCTTGCAGACCCTAGCATCCCGAGTCTACCCCGAGTCCCAGTGTGGCTTCCGAACAGGCAGGTTAACTGTAGACATGATCTTCTCACTGCGACAGCTGCAGGAGAAGTGTCGTGAGCATCAGATGCCCCTATAAATTGCCTTCATAGACCTGACCAAGGCATTTGACCTGGTCAGCCGGAGCGGACTCTTCAGGATCCTTAAGAAGATAGGCTGCCCACCACGACTGCTCGCTATCATAACATCGTTCCACGAGAACATGCACAGCACAGTGTGCTTCAACGGCGCAACATCAGAGGCTTTCCCAGTCACCAGTGGAGTGAAGCAAGGCTGTGTCCTTGCGCCAACTCTCTTTGCCATCTTCTTTTCCATTCTCCTCCAGTACGCCTTCAAGGAATGCAGCGGATTGGTAAGGCATCAGAAGTTATGGCGAGACTGAACCAGAGGGTCTGGGACAATCACAACCTCACCGAGAAGACCAAACCAGGCATGCGTGCTCAGCACACTCCTCTACAGCAGCGAGGCATGGACCACCTACGCAAGTCACGTGAGGAAACTCAACAGCTTCCACCTGAGATGCTTGCGGCGTATTCTGCGTATCCAGTGGCAAGACAAAGTTCCCAACACAGAGGTTCTGAAATGCACCGGCATGAACATCATGTTCTCCATTCTCAGCGAGAGGCGCCTTCGCTGGCTAAGCCATGTTAGGAGAATGGACCCAGGCCGCATACCCAAGGACCTGCTATACGGCGAGCTAGTAGAAGGTGCACAAACGACTGGAAGGCCACGTCTGCGCTACAAAGATGTCTGCAAAAAGGACATGAAGACAGCCAACATCAACTTAAACAATTTGGATAACTGTGCTGACGACCGCTGCGCGTGGCGTCTTCCTGTCAGACAGGGCACTCAGAAAGCTGAGGAGATGAGAAACAAAAACCTCGCTGCAAAGAAAGCCAGGAGGAAGGCAAACCAAAAACATCCTCAGCAAGCATCAGCATATACCTGCAGCAAGTGCAACAGAGACTGTCACTCAAGGGTCAGACTCTTCAGCCACCCGCGAAGGTGCAGATAGGAAACCCAAATCGGAAGCTACACCATCATCTCTCGAAGACGGACGGATGCCGACGAATGATGAATTTGTTACTTGGGCGATTACAGGTCCACGGTGTTGTTGATGTATGATCATCTTATTTGTTATCTATGTATCGAATCAGACAACTATTAACTAGTGACAAAAGTCACTTTGATAACCATCAACGAGCTCGTCGATAAATTCCTGGTAAAGGCCGATTTTCATGATACCGACTTGAAATAATCGACAAATGTGAGCGGCTTCATGAACTATTATTGGTGAGTTATTTCCAGCTCGTTTTCCTCCTATGAGTACTTATAGTCTTGATATGTCGGAAAGAACATTATTAGGGAAGGCGTTAAGACCTCTTCCTGTAAAAGCAACATTAACAGTAGCACCAGGTGCATCATACCATGTGTTTTTCTCTTATCTAGAAGCTTTTGAGTGTTTTGCTCTTCTTGTGTTTGGCGAATGTTGATATTGTGAGCTGCCTTGTTGCTCAATCTTAACACCTATTTCAAGTTCGCATATTTTGTTCATTTATGTCATAAATATTGTACCTTTATTTAGAATTCGATCTTTGTCATATTTTGTGCGATCTATTCACATGTACCAAGTATCTCTGTATACAGATTTTTAATATTAGGGTTATAATTATCTTTTTTATGACTAAAACCTGCAAAGGCAAAACTTTGATCAGTCGGATTATCGTATTTCTTAATCGCATTAATAGTCTCATTAGTTACCTATTCAGATAATATAACTTCGTTCTATTTCTTTTTCTTCTCTGGTAGGGACACCAGCGACTGATTGCGGTTGCACTTGTGCTGCAGCTACATCAGTTGGAAGAACGATTAAAATATGTTTTGTTTGATTGGTTTCTTTTTACCATTTTTGCAGCTTGATTAGCAGTTTGTTTTGTTACTAGAAATTTTCTTTAATGGCAGTTGTGACTGTTTCCTTAGCTATTGTGACAGGTTATTGCAATTATTCAGTACGTTCTGCAAATTCAACTTGAGATTCCTGGCATTCTTGTAATATTTGCCTGACAGAATCACGGACTCGTATAAATATCTTAATTGCTTCAAGTCGCTATTGATATTACAATGATTAAATTTATAGCAGCAACGAGGGTGTGATCTCAATGAAATTTCCGGGTGTTAAACACACGCGCATAATTAAATTAAACAGGCTAATAATACAGTAAGAACATTAACTAACCCACTTAGAGAAGCTCTAGATTAGTTAATGGCTTCGGTTTGGCGTTATTGACATCATTTTTTCGTTTATGTAAGAAGTCTTAATTTAAAAAATGGACACCTATTTTTTAGGTGGGCTCACCCTCTATGCGGCTCTTTGTTTGAAAGTCATCAGAGAATATAACTAATTTTAGTTAGTCGAGAAGATTTCGATGAATTCGCGGTTAGATGAAAGAAGTTGGGCACAATATATACAATCAGAAGAGTATAACTCACATATATCGTTGGAACTATATGTCTCCTCTTAAGAGAGTTTTTACAGTCAATCATCTTTGATACTTTCTCGCAGTGTAACAGTGTCCACCCACGCAGGAAGTCCTAACGAATATCGTCGATATGAAACAATGATCAGTACTTGGTAAAAACACAAAAATATTGATAGATTATATCAAAACATTGTATTAACTAAGCCATCTTAATTTCCGACACATTATGTCGTGCATCACATATTTAAAGTGCCCTGACATGTCCCTTAGTATCATGAGTACACTGTATCACACTGGGTATGACATATATAATCATTCCCTGGGGATACAGGGCTGTTGTCAGTAATTATATATCTTATACATTAATAACTAACAGTGCAGTTATGTATTTCCCATTTAAATTAATCATATATTTATAAAAACACTATACGTTATATTTCATTGCTTTTAAAAAAACCTAAATCAATTACAATCAATACGTTTACAAATTAGGTTTAATTGGTAGCCAAGCCCTATCCCACCGATATCTTTATACCACGAACAGTGTGACTCTGAAGTTCGGTTACTAACCCTTCCTAGTTTTGTCAGATAATCTGTAAACCAAATACTTAGAAAATTTAGGTGAGGCGCAAAATAGGATATTTCATTATGGCACACACCTGCACATGACTATTTAGAAAGAGAAAAACAGCGGAAGAGAAAGAAGAAAAGGAAGACACACACGTCAGTCTCTTGTATGTCTATATTTTCCATATCTTCTAATCTGATACAAGTGATGAATAGAGAATTCTAATTTCACTCATGTACATTTTCAGTTTTTATAACTAAAATTAAATTAACATACCATTTAAAGGGCTGACAATCTTCAACTCCATTATTGTTCTCATAAAACTAGTTGTTGGCACCATAAAGGTTTCGCAAGAGAGGGTAATGTATTCCAAAGATTTAATTTATGCAAAATTTATCTTACTGACAATTCAGGCATATGGTGATGTGAACCTAACTAATAATAATTCAAGGCGGTAAAGAATTATGATTATTTTATAACAAGAGGTTTAATTAGATAAATTTGTTAATAATATGTTTGACCTTATCGATCCATTTCAATTTGATACTGGCATGTCTCAATCCCAATACTTTGCATATGTTATGACATGTAATAGAACGTTCAATTATTACAAACAAAAACCTAATATATTTTAATAAACTACAAGTAATTCCAATCTATGTATAAACGTTGTATATGAAAATAGATATCGCTTTCAAGTTTGTCTGTGTTGACAAATGACAAAAGAATACATTGTGAATATGTTATAAATCTTTGTTGGCAAAGGAAATAAAACATATTGAAACGTAACAACCGATAAATGGTAAATACAAAAAACAAAAATATTCGAGAAAACATGGATCCAATATATTCAGCAAATAAACCATGTTAAGACTATCCTATGCCTTAACCTTCCATCTATCTCCATCTCCATATCCCTTGTTTTATTCATTTGAACCGTTTGTTTTATTTTTTCGACATAAAATACCGACACGTTTTCTTACAGCTGCCATAATTAAAAATGCCCCAACTGGACTTTGGTCGTATGACATTTGAGAAGAAGAAAGATAAAGACAACTGCAGCTATGTCGGTACAAAATGCATCGTCATATAACTCACGGGTCGTTTGAAAATTAACCTCTCCGATATATGACAAATTACACTTTAATTGCATATTTCGCCTTTAATTTTATTGAAGCTTTAAATTAGTTTATTTGTATATATATTCATTCATTCATGTCTCCAAACTCAATTACAATCACTAATTATCCAAACAAGGTTCAATTAGTAGTCGACCACAATATTGTTGATCTCTTTAGACCACTAGTAATATGACATTTACATTTGTTACATACGTGTCCTAGTTTTGTCGTTTATTCTATAAATATAATACTCAGAAATTGGAGAGAGGCTCAATACAGGTTAGGATATCAAAGTGCACAACTGCACATGACTGTATCGGAAGATAAAATCTTTAGATAAGAAGATAGTAAAAGAAAACCAAACATATATATTCACTCATGTTTACGTTATTCAAATCGAAATTTTTACATTTTGACACAAGACATTTTTAATTTAACATTGATATTATTTTAATAATGTGTGTATTTTGATGGCAAAACCTTCTAGAGCTGTTTACGAGCTTTTCATATCTAGGTTCCGTATCTCCCTCATTATACACTATGTCGACATTAGTAAAGTTACATATGAGTGGCTATTACTCTAACGCATGTTTGTGTCAGTTGTAACTTGTCGGGTAATGCTGAATTTAATATTTTGGCACATAGTCGGTCATGTATTTCCTATTCCTTGTCAGTACAAAACTCATGCTGATTTGGACGAGTTAATGTTAGATTTTACCCCTGTTCGTTCCAACAATGTTTTGACCCAAATATTGTCTCAACCGATGGTCATAACCAGAATACGTTATGACAGAAACGAAAATCAAAACTCTATTCGCAATATTTGCTTACTCCAAATTCTGCTATATTGCAATTTTAACAATGCGTTGGCTAATAATTCTAGGTGTGTTATAGCATGAGTTAGGATTAGATAGGTGGAAAGAATTGTCAGTAAATATTTTCGTAGCACACATATATACTAGACTCCGGTTGATAGTATATGTTACAGCCTTTCATAAAAGGAACAGTTATTATTTAACAAACTAAATGTCTTTAACCAACATCTATGCTGAAATATTGTTTTTAAATTTAAATACCAAAATGGGTAATAAAATAAATTAAACTGGTGTAGTTCAAGAGAACTCATAACTGTAAGAAATTCATTCACAATGCCAGTTCGTTTTCAGTATATTTATCTCTATTCTTTATCTTTTATATCACAACCCACCAATTGTATTCAACCATTTCGCACTCGTTCTTCCAAATGTAAAGTCCTCAAAGATTGTATCGTCTCTCTTACATTTAAAGGTGATCTGATCTAGCCCTCGTTAAAATGAGGCATGACAAAAAGATATCTTCATTAAGGCAGGCACAGTCGCACATAATGGATAAATAAGATTTACTAATCACAGTTATGTAGCTTGATGTTTAGAGTTAGCACAGCATCCATAGTCATATAGCTTGATGGATAAAGTAAAGTAGGCGTAGTAATTATGTAGCTTGATGTTTAGATTTAGCACCTCAATTATAGTAAGCTTGCTTGATAGTAAACTAGGCGTATTAATCATAGGCATACAGATTTTTGGTCAACTTGGCGTATAAATCATATTCATGTCTCTATGTGATGGTTAGACTTGGCACAGCATTGATAGTCATCTAGATTGTTGTGTAAGCATGACGCAGTAATCATAGTCATGTATCTCTATATTGGTTAGACTAGGACATTATGCATATTCATGTAGCTAGATGCTATAATATTATGACGGGGCCCATTTAAGTGTTTAGATTTACGTTGATAAAAATAAATATGACTGGAAAACTGTCATCAGATGGGTTCACTGCTGCTTGACCTGGAGAATTTTAAATATTTTTTAAAGATCGATCTTTAACCAGTGGCTTTAACAAATTTGCAGTCATATGGCTGGGATGTACGAAGTGAGAGAGTTTATAGTGAAGTCTAGCACTGGGGCATCATGCGCAGACATGTAGCATTTTGTTCCTCTCAGTTACGTTTTTGAGACACCTGGCCAACCAGACCTAACACTAACCTCCTAATGTTGAGCGCTAAGCGTTCAACCAAGACTCGGCAATTAGGCAATAAATGAAATTTACAAACTAAATGAAATTGATAAATCGTGTCATATTTATGATGTAGCTTATACAAGTAAAACCTTGCAGAATAGACATTTTGCAGATGCTATATTACTTCATGCATTCGATTCCAAAAGAAAACAAACCTTTCAAATACGCATCGGCTAATTAATTAGCAAGATCTGAGATGAAAGGTAAGCTTGCATTAATAGCTGGTAATTAATCAACCGATCTTTATTATATTTGACTCGATTTATAATAGTCCGAGTGTATAGGGAGATGCAGAGCAGTAATTATTAATGTAGCAAATGTTACCCGTGCTGCTGCTAGCTACGGATTGGTTATCGTTACAGGCAATATGGCAATTTTTTTCTTCTAGCGCCTAACACAACTCAGTATGCATATATATATATATATATATATATATATATATATATATATATATATATATATATATATATATATATATATATATATACAATAACTCAAATAAATAATCAGTGTAGGTGGTTGATGATAGGGTCATCATCCCCCGGGTAACAAATTCTGTGTAAATAAATTCTGCGGGCAGCATTTACATAACGTTCGTAATGGAATTCTAGAACCAAAACTTTGTTTACTAAGTGGTGCTGGATATAAAGAAAAAAAACATAGTTGTGTGTACAATATGGTGGTAAAAGATCCAGAGAACTAAAAGATTTTATTGGAACAAAACTATAGTGATATTATATATTATAAGAATTGCTAAAAATGTAGTAGCCAGATTTCAAAATAACAATTTAGACAATAATCAATTAAGCAAATGATATTATCATATAAATGAAGCAAGAAGAATTTTTGAGACATTCTGTCGTCAAGAATTACAAAACATCACGTAATTTATTTGTTCTAACCCATCGGCTTTAAACAACAGTTGGTATTGTTAGTGATACTGGTTATCTAAAACTTAATACGAATGGAAATAAACATTATTTCTTCCATCAATTCGTTTTAGAATATTTCCACAGAGTAGTCTAAATTAGTGTTGTGATCGATCATATCAGCATGATAAAAGTCGATAACGTTTTGGTTAATTTACGAGCTATCACGCAGAGTCATAACACTGCATGTGGTAAAACTGGAAGATGTAAAATAGTTGCAAAGATTATTATTAAATCAATAAATACAGAAACTGGCAACGAAATAATATTTCAATCAATGAATCCAGTTAATAATTTTTTTTATATATACTCGAATTTGGTACAATATATGTCACATACAATATAACTAGATCTGATTTTTTCAAAAAATATAAACAAAAGATAACATTTCCTTATTGTTGGAGATAATTGTCAGCCTAGGCTATATCCGATAGCGTAATTAAGTAATTATAAATTACTAGCTCTTTGTTGTTGATGTCATTTCGGAAACTATGTCATTGTTTCGTGAAGTATGTAAGAGAGATCGGTTAATTAATTTATTCAGATATTTAAGTATTATTATACGGAGAAAACAATAGTCAGGCATTTTTCGTAAGTAATTCAGTAGTTACCTCCATTGATACAGTCAATGAATGACCTGATGGAAGGGACGTAGCTCTGTAGAATTATCTCCGTACATTTTATCATCATAATTAATTAATAAACCATCTGTGTGATAATTAATTTCAGTGAAATAACATAATTGTATCATAAATTAAATTAGTTGAAGAATATTTATGGTTTCTAACTAACACACAAAATCAAGGCAGAAAAACATTCCGTTACATGTATGTACAAAACAACTACATATGTTAGAAAGACATATATGCAAAATTTAAAGAAATGCTTACCTTTGGCTTCAGTATATCCAATAAATGGAACTAAAGGTAGAAATGACAGTCTCGTCTTACTTTTATAAGTGCTATTCTACTCACATGATGCTCAGATTCAATGCAGATCCAAACAAGTCATTGCAGGTGACCTATCAACTTGGCTTTATCAGTTCAAAGGACCACTTGAACACGATAAGAGTAAAGTTTGTGCAGAGCATGGTACATTATCAGTATTAAATAGATGCATCTTCCTAATTTAATGTCACGCGATGAATGCATCTGTTTGCGAAATGCAATAAAATTATACTTTAAACTTATGCAGTTATGTTATGTTAAGTTGCTTTTATGTTATGTTATGTTATGTTATGTTATGTTATGTTATGTTATGTTATGTTATGTTATGTTATGTTATGTTATGTTATGTTATGTTATGTTATGTTATGTTATGTTATGTTATGTTATGTTATGTTAGAAGGTTGTATTACATAACAGGAGCGTTTTTGACACACATTCTTCTTAATGTGGCTTATTTTATCCATGTAGGATAATAACACAGCCATTTGAGAATATAAATATGCTCTATATTCAAAGAGAAACATGCACGCGTAGTTTAATAACTATTATTGGTACATGGCACTTATACCTCTGAGTGGGCCTCGAAGCGATTGACGGGCAGGCAGGAACTCGTTCATTTGCGAAGATGTATTGACCTATGATACAAATATCAACTGTTTCATATCTTGCATAGACTCGTCGGCTTAAAGGATACACCAGGCATATACAAATTTGTACATGGCGTGGACCGGATAAGCAACATTACACGTCGCACGCTACGAAGTAAATAAGGGGATAAAACCATGTCACGGGCTGTACTTTGCACATTCCTGCTTCTCAAGATAGAATTTATAGGACACACGGTAGTAATTCAACTCCAATGGTAAACATATGGAAACACTGTCATCTTCAAATTTCAATAACTTAACATTTCTGGGTGCTGATGATCAGACCTATATGTTTCCATTCACAACTAACCTTGATGTAAGTTTTTAAATGTAGAAAAACATAGGACCCGCGGCATGTTGTTGACATAAATTGGCAGGAAGCACATGTTATTGATTCTGCACCAAATGAATCAGGTGCTACTTTCATTATTGAGTAATATTAGGTGAAGCCTCTAAATTTACTTCAATTGCATCAATAGAATTTTGTCTATATTTTTTTTTAAATTACTGATAGGATAAGCTCTCAAAATATATTTTTACTAAAATTTTAATTTTCATTATTAACCAATGATGGACCACCAAAGCCGTATATACTCTATTATTTCTTCACCCATTTTTAGACTGGTTCCCAGCTCTTCCGTATAATTAGTACCGTGTGTCTTATAACCAGATTTTAATTTTTTTGAAAAAGTTGCATTTTACTCATTGATATTAGAGTATAATTGTAAGAAAGACCTGGCCATGCTGGTGCATGAATAATAGTGCAATTGCATTTTATGTGATACTACTGTACATAGCAAAATTGCATCCGCATTACATGTTGAAGTGTTGTATTGTACTTATTAGTGCATTATTCTTGTTATTAAAAAAATTAGATTCCGACTTTGCATCTTCGTGTTATTTTTCTATAGCATGCATGCTACACAAAATAAACACAAACATGCTGACACCAGCAAGTATGACATCATAGGGTATCAAATTACATGACACCTAGTTTTTCCATCTCTCACTGGCTATAAGACAAGTTTTAAATGTTTTAAATTTCAAAATTGCATTACTTTTCTTGCTGACATTCACAGAAATAAGATACAGTGCATCCCTGATTCCTATCATTCACACCAAACCAATAAGTGTGCAACATGACAGGTCAAAATGATAAGAGGTCATTGTCCTTCTGTGACTCTGACTCACCCAATGAGACATCCAGAGATGCTGACATTCTAAAACTATTTAAACTATCAACACAGGTGATTCATCACCCCCAAATCTTAATAAAAAGGTATAAAAGCCAAAGGAAAGTTCCATAAGTATTATAATACTGAAGAATTAAATAACTGAGTGATACTTTTTAGCATAACACTATGGGAAAGGATAAGGAAGCAAATAATAGACAAAGTCATTTCTTCAAGCCTGGTAATGTTCCCCACAACAAGGGGGAAAATGTACATCAACCCAAAATACAAAGTCACTTGAGAACTATTACATAAGGACAACAAGAGACAAATTTGAAAAAGCTATAAAAAGTTTATATAATGCTGACACTGAAGATGACGATGGAAAGCCCATGAACAAACTGCTGCGGCCCAAGCCAAGAAGTAAGCTGGAGGTGGAGCAATATGTGGAAAACATTGCGATGCCAGGGTAAGTCCATGTTTCTATTCAATATTCAGACACTTATATAACTTATCACTGCATAAACTACTTGGTAAATTTAAGTATTAGAATTGAATTGCATATTAAAGTTGTCTAATGCATAAAACTATACCAATATTTACCAAAAGCTCATAATAAGTTTAGAAAAAGTCTCAAAATCATTATGATGGCTACTTTCCACTACAGGTAGTCTTAAATGACTTACTTTTCAATATAAAGCTGAATAAAGTACATAAATTTTTTTAAAAAAGGAGAAATAAATCAAACCTTCAGACACTCAATTCTAGTCAAAGGGGAGGTAATATACATTGATTTGGCATACCAAGTAGCAAGCTCTAATTTACAGCTAAATGATTCTATAATATCACTTGACAGTATGTGCAGAGCAATGTTGCATTTATAAATAGATTTTGTTTCAAATCTGAAACTACATTTCTAACATGAAACTTGTTTTATCTATTTATATCAACAGGTCTGGTGAGAAAAACACATATCGATTGGTTCATGCAGAAAAAAATGCTGAGATGTGGAATACTGTTTTTCAAGAGCACCAGTGCCTACACCCTGAATGTCAGGGGTTTCTGTCATGGGACTTGAAACATGAAGAGAAAAGAGGTCTGGTGTGGCGAGAGAGAGCAATATGTTCATCATGCCGTTACACTTCAAGAATGTTTGAACTGTATCAAGAAATGCCAAGGAAAGGTTGTGGAAGAAAAACTGCCTGTGTAAATAATGCGATACAGATAGGACTTTCACAGATTTCTGTTGGAAATGAAGGGTTTAGAACTATTATTTTAAGTGCGAATGTCCCTGCTCCCTCAACAAAATGGATGCAGAAAAGTTCCAATACTGTTTGTCAGAAAATTGAATGCAGCAACATGAGAGACATGGCAAAACATAGGAAATATGTGAAGGACTTTAATTCTATGACAGTAAAAAAGACAAATACAATTGATCTTCAATGTGACTCAACATATAAAATCGAAGGATAAAACGCAGCTTACCAAAGAATATAACCTTTAAGAGAAACTTCCATGGCAGGGTTCATAGTGCTGTCCATAACTGCAACCATGGACCTGGAGAATCTCTGGTAAAGCTGTGTCAATCTATCGGTTGTCCGATTTCAGCTTGCAGTTCTGTGGCACAACATCTGAAAAGCAAGCAAGATTTATATAGGAGAAATAAAATACATACAGCAAGTACAGCATATAAGAGAAAAAAAGCAGAGAAAAGGGCATTTCTTTACAAGCTTTATGAGAAACATCAAGAAGAAAAGAATTATATCAAAGGCAAGTTAATGTGTGCTATGGCTAAAAAATTAAAAGCAAAATATGAACATTCTTACCATAAACAGCCTCAATGCTAGTACATTTTTACAGGTTGAGGCAATGTGGCATGTGCAATTTTGTGAAAAATCGTTGATTTTTACAATGCTCTCTGTTTTGATTTACTGAATGTGTCTCTAATGTTAAATGAGCAGTATTGATACATAAGCGATTATGACATAATGTGACTTACATTTAACATCTCTCCCCCCACCCCTTGTTGGGAATTGTTTCATATGTTAATTGGTATTTAACCATATAGGCCAATCTGTCGGCACCAACATATGACATTCTGACACCTCTATTTTAATCGGGCTCACCTTCTATACTGCTCTTTGTTTGAAAGACATCAAAGAATATAACTAATTTCATTAGTAGGAAACCTCAGAAAAAAATAGTCGACAAGATTTCGATGAATTCGCGGTTAGATGAAATAAGTCGGGCACACTACACACGATCAGAAGAGTATACCTCACGTATATAGTTGGAACTATACGTCCCCTCTTTAGAGCGTTCTTACAATCAATCATCTATGATAATTTCTGGCAGTGTAACAGTGTCCACTCACGCAGGAAGTCCTAACGAATATCGTCGATATGAAACAATGATCAGTACTTGGTAAAAACACACCAATATTGATAGATTATATCAAACCTTTGCACTAAGCCATCGGAATTTCGGACATATTATGTCGTGCATCACATATTTAAAGTGCCCCGACATATCCCTTAGTATCATGAGTACACTGTATCACATTGGGTATGACATTTATAATCATTCCCTGGGGATACAGGGCTGTTGTCAGTAATACAATATCCTATATATTAATAAGTAACAGTGTAGTTATTTATTTCCCATTTAAATTAATTATATATTTATAAAAACACTATACGTTATATTTCATTGCTTTTAGAAAAAAAACCTAAATCAATTATAATAAATACGCTTACAAATTTGGTTTAATTGGTAGCCACGCCCTATATCACTGATATTTGTATACCACTAACAGTGTGACACTGAAGTTCGGTTACTAACCCTTCCTAGTCTTGTCACATAATCCGTAAACCGAATACTTAGAAAATTTAGGTGAGGTGCAAAATAGGATATTTCATTATGGCACACACCTGCATATGACTATTTAGAAAGAGAAACACAGCGGAAGAGAAAGAAGAAAACGAAGACAAACACATCAGTCACTTGTATGTCTATATTTTCCAGATCTTCCAATCTGATACATGTGATGAAAAGAGAATTCTAATTTCACTCATATACATTTTCAGTTTTTATAACTGGAAGGTTGCAAATTAACATACCCTTTAAAGGGCTGAAAATCTTGAACTACCTTATTGTCCTCATAAAATGAGTTGTTGGCATCACAAAGATGTGGCAAGAGACGGTAATGTATTCCAAAGATGTCGTTTGTGCACAATTTATCTTACTGACAATTCAGGCATATTGCGATGTGAACCTAATAATAATTCAAGGTGGTGAAGAATTATAATTATTTTATAACAAGAGGTTTAATTAGATAAATTTGTTAATCATATGTCTGGCCTGGAAATAAAATATATTGAAACGTAATAACCGATAAATGATAAATACAATACACAAAAGTATTCAAGAACACATGGATCCAATACATTCAGCAAATAAACCATGTTAAAACTATCCTATGCCTTAATCTTCCATCTACCTCCATATCCCTTGTTTTAATCATTTTAAACGTTTGTTTTATTCTTTCGACATAATATACCGACACGTTTTCTTACAGCTTCCATAATTAAAAAAGCCCTAACTGTACTTTGGTCGCATGACATTTGAGAAGAAGAAAGATAAAGATAACTGCAGCTATGTCGGTACAAGACTCATCGTCATATAACTCAACTTGCACGGGGATTAAGGGGTCGTATCAACATTAACCTCTCCGATATATGACAAATTACACTTTAATTGTATATTTCACATTATATATATATATATATATATATATATATATATATATATATATATATATATATATATATATATATATATATATATAATATTATATTATTATATAATATATATATATTAATATATATATTATTATATATTATAATAATATAATATTATACATATATAACATATATATTCATTCATGTCTCAAAACTCTGTTACAATCACTAATTATCCAAATAAGGTTCAATTTAGTAGTCGACCACAATCTTGTTGATCTCTTTAGACCACTAGTAATATGACATTTACAGTTGTTACATACGTGTCCTAGTTTTGTCGTTTATTCTTTAAAGAGAATACTCAGTAATTTTAGAGAGGCTCAATATAGGTTAGGATATCAAAGTACACAGCTGAAAATGACTGTATCTGAAGATAAAATCTTTAGGTAAGAATATAGTAAAAGAAAACCAAACATATATATTCACTCATTTTCACGTTACTCAAATGTTTGAAAATTTTACATTTTAACACAAGACATTTCAAATTTAGCATTGATCTTAATTTTAATAATGTTTGTTCTGATGGCAAAACCTTCTAGACCTGTTTACCAGCTTGTAATATCTAGGTACACTATATCACTCATTAACCACTATGTCGACATTAGTAAAGTTACATACGAGTGGCTATTAGTCTAACGCATGTTTGTGTCAGTTGTAACTTGTCGGGTAATGCTGAATTTAATTTTTTGGCACATAGTCGGTCATGTATTTGCTATTCCTTGTCAGTACAAAAATCATGCTGATTTGGACGAATTAATGTTAGATTTTACCTCTTTTCGTTCCAACAATGTTTTGACCCAAATAGTGTCTCAACCTATCGTCATAACCATAATACGTTATGACAGAACGAAAATCATAGCTCTATTTGCAAGATTTGCTTACTCCATATTCTGCTATATTGTAATTTCAACAATGCGTTGGCAAATAATTCCAGGTGTGTTATAGCATGAGATAGGATTAGATAGGTAGAAGGAATAGTCAATAAAAGGAACAGTTATTACTTAACAAAGTAAATGTCTTTAACCAACATATATGCTGAAATATGGTTTTTAAATTTAAATGCCAAAATGGGTAATGAAAATAAATTACACTGGTGTAGTTCAAGAAAACTCATAACTATAAGAAATTCATTCACAATACCAGTTCGTTTTCAGTATATTTATCTATTTTCTTTATCTTTTATATCATAACACACCAGTTGTATCCAACCATTTTGCACTCGTTCTTCCAAATCTAAAGTCCTCAAACATGTTATCGTCTCTCTCTCACATTTAAAGGTGATCTGATCTGGCCCTCGTTAAAATGGGGCATGACTATACGATATCTTCATTAAGGCAGGCACAGTCGCACGTAATGGGTAAATAAGATTTACTAATCACAGTCATGTAGCTTGATGTTTAGAGTTAGCACATCAATTATAGTCAGCTAGCTTGATAGTAAACTAGGCGTATTAAGCATAGTCATGTAGATTAATGGGTCAACTTGGCGTATTATATTCATGTATCTATGTGATGGTTAGACTTGGCTATAAATAAATATTACTGGAAAACTGTCATCAAATGGGTTCACTGCTGCTTGACCTGGAGAATTTTAAATATTTTTTAAAGATCGATCTTTAATCAATGGAGTGCAAGACACTCTAAAATTGTGTTCAATAGTTGAATAACACGGAACAGTTTGTTACTTACGCTAATATTGTAAACACATATAAACTAGAAAAGGCTAAAATAAATATTTCGCGGTGATATTAATGCGATGGCCTACTTCGATTTAGAACGATAACAAGTAATCTCATTTTGCCTACTAACGTCGAAGTCGATCGCATGCTAACATATGGTAACTTTTGGGTTGAGTATGTTTGAATTTATCAGCACATCATCTGCCTCTACGGCCATTTTCAATTGTGTACACTGCGGTGACGTATTCACTAGCGCTTTAATTCAACAACCAGTGATTCAGCTGTTTGTTGCATATTATTGTATTATTAATTTATCATCATTGATTATCCAAGGTGATAGATCCATTAATCATAACGTTTAATTTCAATTTGACTATTTGTACATATAAATGTCAAGTTCACACATATTCAATACATGTTACTGAAATGATATACAAAGCTCTACATTTAATCGTTCATTTTCACAGAATGAACTCAAGAAACATATCTAATGCACATGAAATATATATATATATATATATATATATATATATATATATATATATATATATATATATATATCCTTGACAAAAATCCTCATTTATTTGCATCTTACACTAAACATTTCTCGTCGACGTATTATATCCATCTTTATCCTAAATGAAATAAGTACCAATCTCACATGACATATCGACACAAATAACTCTTCTTAAAACTCTTCAAGTCGCTACATCTTATATAAGCAGAAGATTTTCGATCTCTATTTGATCCTAAATATTAAACGTGCCTCTACGAACGCAAATATGTGGCGTCAAATGTTTGGATAAATCTGGGGTACGTTGTTTAAAGCAAACGGAAATCATATGGACCTTTACCTCTATGTAATTGCTTTTTTTTAAATATTTGGACAAACGCACTTATTAGAATAATTTAATATATCACATATACCTTTGCCTGGGACAACGTATGGAAATGTATAGCAAGTTTATATAAAGGATTATAATATCAGATATTTTGAATATGAGTATGTAGAAGAAAGGAAGTAGTTGTTTGTCATTCACATATTTATTGAATGGGAGGGTTCTATTATATAGAACATTATTCTAGTATTTTTCACGAAGCACAAACTAACAAGACAGGTATTTATAGCAGCAGAAATGAACGGTTTTACTTGGGACATTCTTACCAAGGAGTATGACATTAATTGATTACTTTGAATTTTACCTCTTCGTCGTGATTATCTTTCTAGCAGCAAATGTCCCTTTTATAATATTTTTCACATTATTTAATAAGAATAGTCATAACATCTTGTAACTCAAACTCTGACACTGCATACGTTATTTGTGGCTCTTTTCGTCATGTTATATAGCGCCCATTCTAACAGTTATCGAGATATTCCAAGGAAACTAAAAATTGGTATCCTTGTGACATTGTTTATATCTGCATCGCTCTATCGGATTCGTATCTTCTTCCTTGCACGTTTCTGCTTACCTGGAATTGGTTCATCTCAAATTTAAGTTTTTTTTTTACTAAAAGTCATTTTGTCTAATGAAGAAACTGTAGTAATGGTGTTGATATGGTCATGAAAAATGTGCGAATAAGTTACTTTGTGAGTTACTAGGATAACGGTGAAAACCCCTACCGTTTCTGCAAGTGAAAACTTCAAAGGTTTTGCTTTGCCATGATTGCGGCATATAGTGTTCTCTCATGCAACTTTCAAGTAAAATGTTTGACACATTTATTATTCACCATTTTCAAATTTGTTCACCGTCGGCTTGCTGCACATGCCATCAAACAAATACATTTGCACAAAAATGTTTGACAATATTTAAGGTAGTAAACTTTATTACGTTTCTAAGTTTGTTCTTGTGGTCGAGAAAGGTGTTTAAGAACGCTCTTGACTTATCAATGTCTTTGTGTTTAATTTCAATGGGCAATTCATTTCACATTGTTTGGCCCTTATATGCAAAAGAACGTTGTCCATATGACTTCGTTTTCATGGTGGGAATAGTGTGTATACGATCGTCAGAAGAGGAGCGTAAGTATCTAGGTCTGTACAC